>CM040185.1:54667877-54690377 GCA_022606455.1 Callitettix versicolor
CCGTAACTCAAACGAATTTTCCCATCGTTCCCGCGCCCATGTTTATAGAAACTTTTTTCATTAATTTCACCAGGAAAAGGGTCTTGAAAGTTTCTGTGTTTCTTCTTTGGACATTTTCAGTATAATTGTTTTAGGAGTTGCAAATTCTATTTATCAAGCCTTTCATTTACTAATTTAATGAATATTTTCAACCTTGGCAAAGCATGTATTATTTAACATCCTAAGAAAATACTAAACGGTTTCATAAAATTACCCTTAAATAAATTAGAGTTGGTTAAATTGGTAATGTTTAGCTACAATATAAAAAAGAGATGTTCAGGGTAAGTTATTTACTTAAGGAAATAAAAAGATTTTAATGCTGCACTGATTATAACTTTTAAATTTAATTAAATGTTATATAATATGGATTCTTTATTGAATTCGCAAAAATATGATAAACGTTTTTCTTTAATCATTTTCCTAAAGGTTTTACTGAATGGAGTGTTTCAAATTTAGTATCCGACGGAAATGGTGGCAGAGGTTCCTACTATTATTACTCATCAACTCAACTCAAAACACACACACACACACACACACACACACACACACACACACACACACACACACACACATCACACACATTCATAGCTTGGATAACACCGTAATAAGAGTCAAGTTAAAAAAATGAAAAAGAATGAACAGAGCAAGCATCTGCAAGTACCTCTATAATGATTTAGGAATGGGGAGGTTGACCATTCCTTAAATTTTCCCCAAATTTTAGACTTTATGAAGACACTAGCACTAGAGAAGGCACCGTAACTGAGAATTTCTGGAATATAGAAAGGGGGCACAATAGATCTACTTTTATGGTAGCAGTGCAATATTAAACCTAGATATTCATTCATACTTTCATTAAAGGCAAAATAAATCATTCGGATTTTTTATATTTAAAATTTATAAGATTCTTGTCTTATGTGGGTCAATTTTCGTTATAATAATTAATGTTCGTCCTTATTTTCAACGCAATTTCGAAGCTTAAAATGATATTATATGTTTATTTTATTGCTGTTTATGGGGGTAAATTCAGAGTTCCAGAAATTGGGTAAGATAATTTATTTTGGGAAATTCTTTTTCATCACGCCGGCGACACAGCTGCGTGCCGATTGTGGTGCAATTGAATGTGAAAAATGTAATGCAACAGCATTCGTTACTTTTCGTTGAAGTACTAAACAAGTTAATCCATCGATTAATAGGTGATATGAAATACGAAGTCTATAAAAATAATAAATACTAACGTACAATGGAAAATTTATTAAAAGGGGAAAATGGTTTATTGAAAGAAACGAAAATACATACGCGTGTCCAACTATTTGTGTCACCCACAATAGAATCCAGCCAGACATGCCTCAATTCATATGTCAGATTATTTATAATCCATCTTCTTTTGACATAAATATATACACATTACAAGGATATTACGAGCAGCTGTAAATAAACAAAAATAATTATTTAAAGAAAAGGAAAAATTTAATGTACCACGTTTTTAAATCAGGTAGAAAAATATAAATTGTTTTCTCCTAGCCCCATACAGATAGTATAGGATTTTCTTGAAAATTTGTGATAGTGATTGTTTAATATCTGCGAAAAAACTTGTAAGATTTAAAACGAAAAACTCGCGGCTCTTTGAAATGGAGTAAATTCCTAACAGAGATCAAGCAGCTCCTAATTAATATATGGGTATAATCTTCTATTGCTTACTGGAGGCGCCCCACTCTAACACGTATCATGTTTCAGGGCTGGTTGTGATGTTGAATTTTTCGGGATGCGGGATGCGTGATGCGAGGAACATTTTTATATTGATATATAACAGTATATTTTGCGCGTCGCAAGTCTCGTATTAAATTAATTATAATTAAAAATTCTGGTGTTTCCGCCGAGATGGAACCGGGAACTTAGCGCGTGTGAAGCACACGCGATAACCACTACACTACGGAAACAACGAAGACGTATGAACAATTGACGTATATGAAATGAATCGTTAATTTAATTTTGGCAATTATATTAAAAGTCGTTTTCTATTAATTCGTAAATATCAGCTGATTTCATTGAATATACGGTATAAATTACACACACACACACACACACACACACACACACACACACATATATATATATATATATATATATATATATATATATATATATATATATATATATATGTATGTGTGTATATATATATATATATATATATATATATATATATATATATATATATATATATATGAAACGTCTGAACATTGTTTCCTGTAGAAACAGTTTTGTCGAACGAATGTAGGCTACACACTTTGTTCCAAAGTAATTGACATTTTTCAACCCGTGAAGGAATACAAAATAAAACACACACACTCTCTCTCTCTCACACACAAACGCAATTTTTGTAAATAGATAAAATAAAAAATGTTTACAATTAGAATCTTTTAACTTAAGTAAACAGCCGAGACAGCTGCGTGCCGCGATTATTAAAACTTCACCGTGTTATCTTATCAAGAGAAAATTAAATAAACTTTTAATTATTTCTGTCAGTCTCATTTGGTTCTTGAGCGGTACAAAATGAACATCTGACTGTACAGTGTTGGAACGTCCTAAATCTTATTTGTCTGGAATTTGGAGAACGGAAATCCAAAATTTAATATAATGAGAAAAATTACTTTTTTTCGTTTAACTTGGGTAAGAAGTTTAATTCTGTAATTACTAGCAATAATTACATTTTAGGCTATCTTCTTTCTTACAACCTCTGGGCCAACTCCCTAAATATTTTTGTTTAAGGTTATAATAAACTTGTACTTGTGCCATCAGTGACGCACGCTTGCCTTTAGAAGAGGCGGTGTCCCTTTCTTACTTCATATGAGCCTATTTATAATGACGCCCATGTTTGAAGACTAGAATTGTATTGTACGACCATTTTGAAGTATGCTAGAGTAACTTTAGTCGTTTTATTATATTTTTTTGTTTATTTCTATGGCACGCATTATAGGTAAT
Source organism: Callitettix versicolor (assembly GCA_022606455.1). NCBI lineage: Eukaryota > Metazoa > Arthropoda > Insecta > Hemiptera > Cercopidae > Callitettix > Callitettix versicolor. Next base: position 54,670,896 of record CM040185.1, read on the forward strand.
TTAAAAGGATAACAAATTTAAACTCAATAGTAATGTTAGATGTATCATTTTAATTTTTGAAACTTCATTATATCTATATAATAAAGTAATATTACATTTTGGTCTAATGATTTTTTCTTTTTGTCTTGGTGGTCTTGAGAAACTAAAATGAAAACACATTCAAAATAATAGCCCTAACAGCTAATTATTGGCAATTATAACACTAAGACATCAAAGAAGAAATAGTATAACTTATGGAATCTTTTACTTGAAACTTTAACAGTGTGCCACTAATGACGCACTACGCCTTTCTTACAAATAGGCGTCATGTGCCATCAGTAATGCACGAATATAACCTCTAAAATAAATAGAATACAGTTTTATTTCGGTGGAATATCACCTAAAATGTTATGTAGACACATATTCTAACAGTTTAACGGGAAACATATTTACGCCTATAGTTGAGATGTCATGTTAATTACCGTAACACAGAATGTTATGACATATAGAAACTTCGTCGTCATTAACGTCTAAATATTTATATTATTATTACTGTTTACTTTGACATTTGCCGTCATTAATCATACAATAGCAACTTGCTTATATCAACAACAGTTAGTTATTCACTGATATCTTCTACACCCTTGTTCTGGTAATCTGGTATTTGATGAATTGTGGTTTCTTGATTACAAAAGCTTAGTTTTATTTCTGTTTTGGCCGCTCAGTGACCTGCGCAGAGTGTTTGTTCTTAGTCTTTTTTTAGTAGCCTATTCTAACACACATTACCAAATACACAGTAATAATATACAGTTGTATTAAAATCGGAAAAGTGAAACTATTTATTTTTAATTTCTATCCTAAACATAGGTTAAGGGTTGTGTAACGCAGATCGTCTACGTATAGAGTTGAAGATGTTTTTAACACTTCTTCTAACTTCACCTTCGTCCCAGATACACTCTTTGGAGTGGGTTCTATTGTACAGATATGCAATCTATCGGTTTTTTTAACTTATATTTATTTAACGTGAATACATGAATTTCTGAATTCTTTCTGCTATTGTATGTAACTGTTACTGTAATTGTTATATTTATCTTCTCTATAACAAGGGTCGTCCTCTTATCCAGTCCTTGGAGTCCTGCCACATTTGGTTCCTGTTACTGCTAACTAAAGTTGGTTCTTCAAGTTCTCTCGAAGACTTCCAGTATTATCGGCTGAGGGTCTTGTCCAAACCAGTTCCTATGGTTATCTGCTTTGATTGTCCCTATGCCTTCTAGAGTAATGTTTAATCTAGTATCCTTGAGTTTCCCATATTATACTGTAGGTTAGGCTAAACACACGGTTCTAGCCTCGGATCGTTCGGTGCACACTTCTTGCCACTGAACACGGAGACGGCTGACTGTCTGTGCGATCTGCACCGGACTTATCAAACGGAAGAGTAGCTGACACCACAAGTCGTTGCGGAACACTTGATACGGAACTTTTATAGACCTAACAGTGTCTATGCTGACAAGAATTCCAGTCGGCTCAACTTGCCGGTTTACGGAAATGGAAATTAACGGCTTAACGTACCGTTAGGGTTACAGGAATACAATCGGCTCAACACGCCGGTACTGCACCTTGGGAATGGAATACTACCAGCTCAGCACGCCGGTGTGGTATGGCTGTGGTGTCGGAAAGAACTGAGTGGATTATCAGCTCAGCACGCCAGTATAACCCAAAAGAACTGATGACTATCGGCTCAGCACGCCGGTATATCCCCCAGAAACTGATGACTATCGGCTCAGCACGCCAGTATATCCCCCAGAAACTGATGACTATCGGCTCAGCACGCCAGTATAACCCAAAAGAACTGATGACTATCGGCTCAGCACGCCGGTATATCCCCCAGAAACTGATGACTATCGGCTCAGCACGCTGGTATATCCCCCAGAAACTGATGACTATCGGCTCAGCACGCCAGTATAACCCAAAAGAACTGATGACTATCGGCTCAGCACGCCGGTATATCCCCCAGAAACTGATGACTATCGGCTCAGCACGCCAGTATAACCCAAAAGAACTGATGACTATCGGCTCAGCACGCCGGTATATCCCCCAGAAACTGATGACTATCGGCTCAGCACGCCAGTATAACCCAAAAGAACTGATGACTATCGGCTCAGCACGCGTATTTCCCCCAGAAACTGATGACTATCGGCTCAGCACGCCGGTATAACCCACAGGAACTGATGACTATCGGCTCAGCACGCCGGTATATCCCCCAGAAACTGATGACTATCGGCTCAGCACGCCAGTATAACCCAAAAGAACTGATAACTATCGTTCAACACGGCGGTATAACCCACAGGAACTGATGACTATCGGCTCAGAACGCAGATTGAAGGATGTGCAGTCAGCTCAACACACCGGTACTGTACTAGAACATGTAGATAAGAAGGGATTATACTGGAGGAGCCTGACTGCATTCTCTAACGCCGGGCAGCAGCTTATATCCTCTGGTTCTGTTGGTGGGATACTGCTGCTGAGAGTGGGGTAAGATATTATCTTGCTTACTGGCTGCTATCTGTATCTTAAAGTCTTATTTAAATATCTTCTCTAACTTCAAATAAAATTATGCTACAAACCACTTCATTGCAGTTGTAAATTAAAAAAATCATCTAGGACTTTTTTATTTTAGTATAAACGTGTTTTATTGATTCCTTGAATTTTTAATTTAACTTATTTTAGTTAAAATAAATTCATTTTACATTACCTATTTAAACATCTGTTAATTCACTAAGGGTAGTTTTTAGCTTATAACAAATATTTTGTTACTTTTTCCTTTTTATGGTTAAATTGAACAGATAAATCTAATTTGAAAATATTCTGGAATTAAGTACAAAATATGTTAGGGTATGGATCACGTAGACATTTTCAAAGCCTGAATATAAAATTTTTAAAAATGTCATATTTTGTGAACAACATTATAAAATCTGTATTATACCAAGTTTTATTAATTTTATTTTAAGTTTAATGTTTAAAAGATTTTTGTTTGAGGTTGTGTTTTTTGATTAGTCAATAAAAGTTAAATCTATACCATATAAGGATTATATTTTATCTGTCATTTTTCTACTCCGATATTTATACAGGTATTCAAAAAACAAAATAAAATATTTTGAACAGAAAATTTACCTGAACATTCCTACTTAGAAGCTTCTGACAAAAAAAAAACATCGAAAAATAACATAGTAAAAGTTTAATAATTTTCCTTCAAGGGTTAAGGTAAAGACTCATATTAGCGTGTCATTTGTAATAAAAGTAATTTACAAAAAAACTATTTCGCTAATAGTTTTTAAAAAAATTGTTAACCGATAAAAACCGTACAACAGTTTCGCCCGAAATGGCGGTAATTTTAAATCTTGGGGAAACAAAACTGTTTATCATATACTTTATGTAAATTTGATTCTACTACCGTAATTAGCGCTAAAATCTGAATAAATTTGTGTTTTAAAATTTTCAACTGTCATTGGAAATGAAACTAACGACCGTCTAAACGTTTTTAAGTAGCAATTTGCAATATTATTCTAAAGTTTTAAAATGCGGGTATATGGAAATTTTGTAGCTGACTGTGATGGATAAAACGTAAATGAAACAGCTGATCGCCGTAATTATTAAAAACGTAGCTATGATGTTGACATTTTTATTAAGTTTTTTCTAAAGCTTTATAAATTAAATGACGAAGTACATAGAAATTAATTATTTCACTCTGAACGCCAAACAATAAGTAATAACGGTAACTTCGACTTAAGTCTGGGATTACCTTGGCAATATTAAGTTTGGAAGAAGTATTTACAAAGGAAAGCTAACCTAACCAATAATCCGATATAAAGCTGTTACCACCTTTAATATAATTAATAATCGAATCATGCTGCTGTCTCGCTGACGTGATAAAAGCGAATTTCCAAAAGTATTTTTCTATTTGTAAATCTAATTTCGCCATCGTAAGTAACATTAAAATCTGCATATTAGCATTTTGAATCTTCACAATTACATTGAAAATAAGAAAAATGTTCCCTGAACACCCCCGTCAAAAAAATTTTATTTCAAAGGAAAATGAAATTTCGACATATATATTTTCGAGGCTTGGTTAACCGTCACCCTATTAACCGCCAGGTTAATTCTATTATCTGACATTTTTAAACAGTCTTCCATAGTAAATAATTTGTAATAAATAATAAAAGTAACTTTTTAGAGAAAACAAAACACTATAACTGGACACGTCTTATTTATATACTGGCGACGGCAGCTGACACTAATTGCTACCCTAAGAAAACACTGATAATCGAAAAGTAAACGATCTTATCATCTGGTGGAATGAGATATAAACACTTCAAATAGTGTAAACAAACTCGGAAAGAGTGCATGCATGTTTCTGTTTAATAGTAAACACTGACATTATTTACGATAATACCATGCAGCGTATAAGTCGATCACGTAACAATTAGGCGTGCACGGTGCTCTCGCAAATGTTATATGAATACATGTCGAGTGGTTAAGTACGGATAACTTAATGTATCAAAAATCTATGTACAATCTATACAATTTTTACAAATCTATAGTACACAACAATTGGAGTTAAACAGAAAATTTGAGAATTTTACTACATTTTCCAAAACAATAATAATAAAACATCTGTTCTATAAACAGTGTACAGTGCCGTATGTTATTTTTGTCAATCGTCAAAAGTACGGGTGGACTGTTTTTGTTTTCCGTCACCCCAATGGTATCGAGAATAAGGTTAATCGAGACTTTACTGTAATATATTAACATTTATGTAAAATATTTAAAGTCCTATCAAAAGTGAACTAAAAGTTAGGATCAGAGTTGATTTTGTGATTCCGGTTACAGTTTTGTGCTTTACATTATGGCTGCGCGTGTAGTAAATTTTCCAAAAACCATTACAGAACTAAATTTATAAAATTTTGTTATTTTTAGAAAAAGCGCTTCTATCACGTCAGAAGCCGTGTGTCATGGTAATTTAAACTAACTCTTAAACAGGTTCAGTAAAATCAAACTGAATGTTTTTAGTGAAAACACAACCACCAACGGAAAGCATAAAATGTTATGCTTAGGAGGGTAAGACAACGGACAATTGCACACCCTTAAGTGACAGAGTTCATTCGGTAATTGAAATGTATAAGGCAGGGAAATAAATCCAGGGAAGGGTGGGGGCGTATTTAACCTGTCGCTACATCGACCAGGCTGAAGATAAGACATTTCCGTCTGTTATTTTATGTCAGCTTACTTACAATTTTCTCTTCTTTATTTTATTACCGCCACATAAAATACAAAGCAACATTCAGTCCTGTATCGTTCCTGAAATAAATAGATTTCAAGTTTATTCTTTTTTCCGCATTGTACGTACTTAAGGAATCATTTTTTAATTTTACAAAGTTATATTTTTTATATTGGCTTATACCTCTCTCTTTTCAGCTTAAAATTTACTCTGGGTCTTACAATTCCTAGCTTCCATTAATCTTTGGACAATATCTTGACTCAATCACTGTCTTAACAATTCCTTCTTTCCAAACAATTTTCGGTCTTCCTCATTTTTTGTCATCGTTTTGTCATGATCAAACCATCGAAGTCGTTTTGTCTTAATGTCACCTGCAATGGTGTGCTTCGCATCCATGATTTCACGGATTCTTAAATTTTTTACCTATTCCTGTTGACAAATCTGCGGCTCTTCGCCATTGGTCCATTTCCGTAGCTTCTAGTCATTTTTCTGTGTACATGTATAATGTTTTAGGCCTGTTTGTGATGTTGAATTTCGCGGGACGCGTGATGCGAAGAACATGTTTATATTGATATATAACAGTATATTTTGGCCGTCGAAAGTCTCGTATTTAATTAAAAATCACTATTTTTGTCCGGGGTCGAACCGGGAAAGTTGCGTAAATCATAACCACTACACTAGGAAACTACGAATAAGTTTGAGTGATTTAAGTATATGAAGTGAATCATTTATTTAATTTTTGCAGTTATATTAAAAGATCACTTGTTTTATATTAATTCGTAACGATCAGCTGATTGCATTGAAGAACTGATAGCTATAATAATTTCGTAATTTCAACTAATTTGGAAAATTCAAAATATGAAATTATGACGTTTTTAACGCTGATTAAGATAGTTTTTAATTATTTAATGCATAAAAGTTATGAATTTGTAAAGATTTTTGTGCTTGTTCTCAGTTTATTAAACGATATTGTGTGTGTGTGTGCTCGCGTGCGTGATAGTAAATTCAAGTTTTGTAAGTAAGTTGTAATTTTATTCCGATTTGATTAAAACTTGGCAAAAATTTTAGTGAAGTTTGTTGCTCAGCAAAATCTATTTTCCAGTTTCAAAATGGCGGGTTTTAAATAATTGAACATTCGTAGCGTTTTTAATTTTCAAACTTCGATGAAATGAATTAATTATATTGATATATTTATTCGGTTTCCATTTTGGTATTCTCAATGTAATTTGAAAGTTAAAATATCAAGATTTCAGTGCTGTTTGTAATGGTGAAATCAAAATTTCCAGAAAAGGGTAAGATCCGTTTTTTGAAATTTGCTTCTATCACGTACATCCATACAGCTACGGCCGCTTTTATTAGTTGTTATAATGAAACATTAAATTCAGTTTTAGAAACGAAAACGCTTGAAACGAGACCACATTGGATAAACATTTTTCAGGATGATAAAAAGTTTGGAAGTCGAACAAGAAGAAGCTGTTATTGAAAATTGCATCAGCCTTAAGAAGAGTTGCTAAGTTCCGAGGTAAGTTTATTTACTTTTATGTAATATGTTCAGGAGCTGTAAAGTGTTTCTTGCTGGAAAAGTCTTGTGTCCCTTCGCTCTTGACTTCATTCTCAATGCCAGTAACGTTGTTTTTGTCTATTCTTTATTAGTATTCATGCCTGTCTGTCGATAACGCTTCACTTTCTCGTGCACGATGATTCCGGTTGCTAAACAAATTTGGCGAAATTTGTTTTTTTAACGTCCTTGACCTAATAATAAGCCTATTAAGACTTTATTTAAATTTATTTATAATAATTACAACTAAGTATTCACTAATCAAGTAATTTACATTTATTATTATCATCATCATGTTTGGATGGTATTATCGTTCACTAATATCTAAGGGTTTTGTTCTTTTCAAGCACCGCACATCCTTTTTAGTAAGAAAATCACTTCAGAATTTACATGATTTTTCAGTCTATTCTTGTGCATTATTGCATATCACTAAATTTCTTAAAAAAGTGAAATGAAAAAATATATTAAGGGGTAAAATCTCAGGAGCAAAACATCAAGATCTAATTTTGAAGTATTATTTCAAAATATACGTAGGTTAGTACTGGTTCCGAGTATATTTAGTTTTTGTACATAATAGAATTTATACACAGTCGCCAGACTCCTACAAAGATTCAAGTTTTAACGCCCCCCCCAATCTTTAATTTTGACACTTTAGGTTAGAAAAATCCAAAACTATTTATGAACCATGCTCTTTCCAATGAAGTTTTGCGTCAAGCGTCATCCCAAGGTATTTTGCTGTATTAACAGAAGCTAATGAGTGACCATTTAGTTCAATATTGGTTGGGTTTATCTTTCTATTGGTAAAGTTTATGTAGTTTGATTTAGATTCATTTAATTTTAATCTCCATTTCCTTATCCAGATACTGACTTTATCAATAGATTTTTGAATTTTCAGTTTTGCTTCCTCTACATTTTCCTAAACGGCCAAAATTGCAGTATCATCTGCAAAAGTAGCAATTACTGTATCGGAATCTTGAGGTATGTCTCTTGTATATAACAGAAACAAAATAGGTCCTAATACGCTTCCTTGAGGAACTCCTGCAGCTATATCCTTTATTCTAGAATATTCACCATCACATTTGACCCTAAAGCATCTTTCTGACATGTATGACTTCAGTAATTCATAAAATTGGTTTGGAAGATCTCTTTGTAACTTATATAATAAGCCTTCATGCCAGACTTTGTCAAAAGCCTGTGCCATATCCAGAAACAGTGATGAGCAGATTTTACGCTCTTCAAGTACTCTTTCAACAACATTGGTAATCCGATGTATTTGGTCAATCGTCGAATGTTGACTTCTAAACCCAAACTGATGATGTGGGATTAGGTTTCTCTCTTCAATAATAGGTTTGAGGCGTTTTACCAAGAGTTTTTCAAAGACTTTTGAGATAATTGGCAAAAGAGAGATGGGACGGTAAGATGCTTTCTCCTGTGATCTTTTCCTGGCTTAGGTATCATTATAACCTCTGCTATTTTCCACTGTCTTGGGACATATCTTAGCCTAAAAGAGGCGTTTATCAAATGTAATAATTTTCGAACAGCCTTTTCTGGTAATTCCTTAACAATTTTTCCAGTTATTAATTCATAACCAGGAGCTTTATTAGCTTTTAAACCTGTTATTACCTTTACAAGCTCGTTGTATGTTACTTTACCAATATCCACTAGGTCGTTCTTTTCTATTGGTATTAATGTTTCACCTGCTGCTTGCGCCTCAAATGGTTTGAATGTGTTCTCTAGGTGAGCAGCAAACAAATCAGCTTTTTCCTTATTACTTCTTGCCCAAGTATTGTCAACCTTCCTAATTGGTGGAATATGGTTTCTAGGTCTCTTGATGCTTTTAGTGGCTTGCCATATTTTGTAGTCACTATCCTTATCTGACGATAGCCCTTCAAGATATCTAGAAATGGATTCGCTTTTAATTTGTTTCAATAATCTCTTAAGTTTATTGTTCAGTTCATTTAACTCAGATTTATATTGAGGCACTCGAGTTTTCTGCCACTTTTTACGGATTTTCCTTTTCTTCTGAATCAAATCCCGTACTTCTATCGGGTATGTGATATTACTCTTAGGTTTGGATAACCAAGGTGTACTATTCCAAGCTGATTTTTGGATATTATGGATGTAAGCCTCTACTTCGTCTTCCAATTGATCAGGAGTCTTAAGAGATGTTTGCAGTTCTATTCTACAACTCAACTCCTTTCTAAAATCATCCCAATTAGTTTTAAGATTTGTTAACTTAGGAAGTTCATCTTTTGTATTATATTCCCACTTATTGTCATAATAACTGGAGAATGGTCAGAAGCCAACTCATAACTTTCACCAACACACACATACCCATCCGACACGCCTTTAGCGATGAAAAATCAAGAAGATCAGGGATCTTTCTAGAATCCGATGGCCAGTAAGTTGGTTTGCCGGTGGAGTAGAAATCGCATTTAATTTCTCTCCCCGATTCGTATAATGCTTTACCTTTTGCAGTAGTCAATCGTGACCCCCAATAAGTGTTCTTTGCATTGAAGTCACCTCCTATTATAAAATTATGTCCTAGTGTATTAAAAAGCTTTAAATAGTCCTCCCTTCTTAGATTATGTCTAGGTGGACAATATATAGATGATATATTAAAGTATTTGTTTTTGAATTTCACTGCAACTGTTGTAATTTGCATTGTTTCTAGCTTTATTTCAAAACTTTCATAGTGTTTAATGTTGTTTTTGATAAGGACAGCAGAGCCTCCTCTGGCTTTGTTTGAAGGATGATCCACATGATAAAGGCAAAAGTCTCTGATTTTAAAAAAGGATTGATTAGTGAAGTGTGTTTCTGACACCAAGCAGATATCAATTTTCTCATTAATGAGGAACAATTCCAACTCCATGGCTAGCTGAGAAAGTCCATTAGCATTCCAAGTGGCTATTCGCAAAGTATGGTTCATGTTTTCATTTTTTCTTATTTTTATTCATATTGCTTTCTATCTTGCTTATTCTTTCAAATATTAACTTATTTGTGTGTCTTTGTTCATCTAGTTTTTCTAATATGATTTCCAGATTCTTTTCTATTGATGCTGTTCCGGAAAAACTTCTACCTAAGGCTTTCGCATATGTTGTCGGTGCCATACTAGTGTCGTTACTCGTACTGTTAGATGTTCTGTTGGATTCCTGTTGTATAGTAGGCCTACTATTTATATTCCTTTGAATATGATTTTTAATTCTTAATACACCATTTCTGCGCTTCTGCAATTCTTTGGCAACCTCACAGCCCCGATAATTTGCTGGATGTTTACCGTGACAGTTAACGCACTTTGGAGGATTATTTTTACTCACTGTGCACACCGCAGTTAGATGTTTCCCAGCACATTTTACGCACCTTGGGTCTCTCTGGCAGTACCCTTTGAGTATGATTATACCCTTGACATCGCTTACACTGAGGTATTAGAGTGAGATTCCTTCTAAGGGCTCAATTTTTACCACAATGTTAAGAATTGATTTAATATTATAAATGTTATCAACAATCTCTTTGTTGTCAAAAGTTAACATAAACAAAGGTAGACCTCTCCTTTGTGTTATTATCTCACCATTCTCGTTTTCACTTTTTCTTTTTTTCAAGATATTGACTGCATCGAGAATCTTGAAACCTTGTTGTTTCAAGTTGTCAATAATATCATCTTTAGCACACGATGAATGTAAGCCTCTAGCCATTACTTTAATTGGCCTTTCATTCTTATCTTCGAACGAGTACCACTGTATGTTGTCGCTCTTCAATTTTTGTGTAACAGCTCTGTAGCTGTCAGAGTCTGGCATGTTTACTTTCCAAACATTATTGTTTAGAGCAGTTAATTTATAGTCTTTATCTGAAGCAACTTGCAGTATTGTTTGCAAATTCGAGTAACTGGCTACCCCAACTATATTTATAGGCGGAGGTTTTTGTAATTTCATTTTAGCTCTTACATCCTTTGAATGTTTTATCATGTCTTCCTTACTTTGGCGGGAAGGACTCATCTTCTCTTCACACGTTTGCTCTTGTATTTCTGGAGAGAATACAGCTTTCCTTTTTTGTTAGGTCTTTTTTCTTGATAATCCATTCTGTTTCTTGAGCCAGATCCTCTTCGTCTGTATGGTATACAGAGTGTTCTAGTTTTTCATCACTATTTTCCTTATTTGAACCACTTATCTGAATCTCTTTAAGAAAACTATTAAACTATTTATGAACCTAATTTGGTTTCAAACTAAAAAAGACAGTTTTTAAAGGAAACAAAACACGTCTTCTGAAAAATTCACCAAAATCTTTAGAAGGGGTTTTTACAACCCTCTTTATGTTACAGTATTTTTTTTATGAATTGTGTAACAAATACTTTTTAAAATAGGCACTCAAATTATACGTTACAAACTTTCTAGAACGTGGCAGTACAAAAAACACGTAGTTCATCTGAACAATTCTCGAGTCAGCTTTTAATAACTTTTAAAAACAAAAATTTGATTATTGAACTAAACATAAAAAAACATGTATTATATTTTCTCTTCCTATTTTTATTTTAAATACGAGAATTTGTACAAAAACACGACAAATTAACATTGCTAGTTTTTAACAACATAAACCTGAAAATTATTATAGCCAACCAGCTGTTCAACAAAATTAGCTGATCTTTACGAATGAATATAAAACAATTGATCTTTTAATATAGCTATCAAAATTAAATTAACGATTAATCTTAAATCGATCAAATTACTTCGTAGTTTCCGTAGTGTAGTGGTTATCATGTGTGCCACGCACGCTTTCGATCACGGCGGAAATACAGAAATGTTTAATTATAATTAATTTAATACGAGCCTAGCGCCGCACAAAATATACTGTTATATGCCAATATAAACATGTTTCTTGCATCACGCGTCCAGAAAAATTCAACATCAAAACCAGCTCTAAAACATGATGTTAAAACGCTCAGTGTTTGCATGTCCAGTGTTTTGTGTGTGTTTGATGGGGCACCAGATATTTTTCAAAAGATGTACGAAAAACTGTACCTTGCAAGCTTTCTAGTACGTGAAAGTATAGAAAATACGTAATTCACCTGGACAATTCTTGAATCAGCTTTATATAACTCTTAAAAACAAAACATTCAAGTTTGAATTCAAACGGTTAATATTAATTTACCAATAGCAAGAAAAAAACATTTAAATACGTGTTTTAAAAACCTGCTTGGTCATTTTTCACCTAATATTTTAACGTTTTACGTGCCATTTGAAAATAATCTCCGGAAATTACACTACGTAAAGGAACATTTCCATTTGTGAAATGGCTTATCAAACTTGGTTTCCATATTTTGAAAATTCGTTCACACACACACACACACATACCGCACAAACAAACATTTCCTTTTTGTTAATATAAGATAAAGAATACAATATATTATGTATCATATATATATATACTAACAGTTAAATATTGTTAACTGCAATATTTTTTATAATAGTATTTATTTTTGAAAATATTCAAAATAATATTTTTAACAACACCCTCGAAAAGTAATCTAGAGTTCAGGATTGGCCCCTTCGTGTGTTGAATTTCCGATGGAAATCCGCCAAAATAAAATTCAAAAGAAACAGGAGTTAGAGAGACAACTGCGTGAATGAAACAAAATACGCTGAGCACTTTAGAGTGTTTTCAGTTTGGGGTTGATTCAATGAGGGCGAGAGGAGCTTTGTTCTTGCTTCCTCTATCAGTAAATAAGATATCAACCCTTGAGAACTTCTAACACTGCTTATGGCTTAGGATAAAATAATACACCTTACACCAGTGAAAAAGTCTGCTTCTCTTAATATATACATACTACATCTAGCAAAACGTACAAAGCACAAATATTGCACAAACTTTCTCAGATTCAATTATTTTTACGAAATACTGATTTGATAGTCTGAAATCGTATACAGAATAAAATAGTCAAATTCTCAAAAAAAGTATATAACAGTTTTTCATAAAATATTGAACATAATAAAAATTATATAACTCATGTGAGTTTATGATGAGGAATTCGAAATAAAAATTATTATACAAGCTTGCTGTATCACGTCAGCGTCTTGGTTATTAATAATTAACCAGTACATAAATACATTGACCAGTCTTGTTACCATATTTGTTACAAAATTTCATTTGGAAAATGCCACGCAGGAGCTTGAAACGAACAGCGGTCCTGACCACTCTATCATTTTTAAAACTGTAATTACGAAATACATATGTAAAAAATTCGAACTTGTGTCATATTTTATTGTAGGCCTATTATATTAAATAAGGTAAATGTAATGAAAACACTACTCTATTATCAGGTGATACAAGTAGTAAATGTAATTATAATATTTAATGAAAGACAATAGTCTTCATGGTTTTGCAACGATTTTATTTAGGAAGATATGTAGAGTAGTCTTAAAATAAAAGTATCGACTTAAAGAATATAGTAATTAAATAGCAACACAAATGGTATTATCTGATTTATTTTATTATCAGAATTCCAAATTTTTACGTTAAATTACGAATAAAGATTTCATAAAAATTCTAACCCCTTTTCCTTTTCGTTCATATACTGTAAAGGAAAGTTATAATTGCCATATATTTCATAGGTCACTTCGAACATTGTTTATAAAGAGATGCTATTATTAAAGAGGTTGTATATTATTCGTTTTTTTCCCATTAACTGCGAAAGGTCGCAAGGTCCACTATTTTCAAATATTCTATTTACAATAAAAGCCCTCTAATCCGGCATCCTATATACCGGAATAATCGGGTATCACTATAAAAAAAAGACTAATATATGCACTTGTGACGCGGCAGAGTACCAGGAAATCGGGCGTGATCGATAGAGTTCACGCTTTTAAACTTGTGTGTTTTAATAAACGATTTTTTAAAATCATGATTAAAAAAAAATAAAAAGACATTAAATCTTATTTTTAAGCCAACAAAGTAAAATTAGGTTATTCTAAAGTTAAAGTAAAATCTTAGAATTCTGTTACAGAATGTAAGCAATTAAGTGATTTTTTTTTATATTCTGAGTAAAATGTTCTTCAATTTCCGCCTCGCTCTCCGTTCACCGCTTTTTTTGACGTCCCTGAATAATCCGGCATTTCCGGTAGTTCGGCACTGTCCCGAAAGTGCCGGATTTGCGGGATTTTACTGAGTTTGAAGGTTTACAATTTAAATTTATATAGTTTTTATTACTAATTATTAGAGAAAAGTGTAAACAAAAAATTGTTGTTGTGGCATTATTTCCTTTTGCAAAATTCGCTTCTATCACAAAGCGAAACAGTTGCGTGCAACGATTATTTAAAATTCATGATTACAAACTTGCATAAACAAGTGTTGTATATCTGTCTGAATGACCTTGACCTGTTATACCAAACAGAGTACAGGCACGGTAACCGGAAGAGTGGAATCATTATACAGCTCATTGCGTCAACATTGCATAAACTTTGTAATATCTAATTTACCCGGTGAACAAGTATTCTACAGCACCATAGCTCAACAATTATATATATATATATATATATATATATATATATATATATATATATATATATGTGTGTGTGTATATATATTATATATTATATATATATACATGTTTACAATTGTAGTACGGTTTATCGATCTTAGTAACAGCTTGGACAAGTTCGTTAACGAGCAAAATTCGTTCCTTTTAAAAGTACGGTTATCGATCTTAGTAACAGCTTGGACAAGTTCGTTAACGAGCAAAATTCGTTCCTTTAAAAAATGGCGGCCATTTAAAATCTTGAAAAATTAAAAATCATTTTCTTTTTAAATATTTAAAAACAATCTAATTCCACTATAGTAAATTTATTTTAGGTTGCCTGAAGTTTTCTTAGTTGTTTTACAGAAAATCAGTACTTTTAAAAAGTATAAAATGGTAATTTATCTTTAAATTAGCAAAGATCTGGTAATTTACCTAGCCAATACGGTAATTTTCAGTAACAATTGTGTATTTTCCTTCTCTCTCTCTCTCTCTCTCTCTGGGAATATATATACGGTAATTTTCACAACCAATAAAGAAATTTGCATTTTACGATACAGTAATTTCCCATGTATATTTGTTAACTTTAGTACCAATGCCGCATATTCCTTATCCGAAATGTACATTCGGATATTTTCGTAACAAATACGGTAATTTGTGCATTACAATACAGTAATTTTCCAAATACATACGTATACGATAATTTTCAGTACCGATGCTATATATTCCCTCTTTATATGCGGTTATTTCCCACACAAATACGCTAATTTCCCATTTCCTTTATCCCGTTTTAGAGCTCCAATTAGTTTACTTGTACTCAAGCTACGGTTCGTTAGTGAATTACAGAATGTCATTTCTTATACAAGTTGATAATGATATATTTTATTTTTTAAATTAGCAATGCTGTAAGAACGATCAAAGAGGAAGCGAACTGTTGATTTTAATGAGAGCGAAAAGTCTAATTGGTAAGGCGATGACGTCATTTGAGCAGGTCAATGTACAGTGTACGATGAATACCAATAAAAAAGAACTCATCATGCCGATCTCCGCTTATAAAACATTTACGAGCTTCAAACACACGCGTGCTCATATACCCCCACAAACCCACACGCACACGGAAACACACACACATATACAACTGTACACACACACACATATATATATATATATATATATATATATATATATATATATATATATATATAAAAAAACTAAACTAAAAAATACCGCACAGTCATAGTAATTATAGTATGCACATTTCACGATAGACCTCAATGCAACTCGAACAGTTTGTTTTTTTAATGTTTTGAGGCAAAAACCCCGAAGTTCCGAAATCATATTTGTAAAATTCAACATGGCGGATCCAATATGGCGGGCGTGATGTTAAGAAATTAACCTTTCACGACGAACTTTTTAAGTGAGGGTTTCTGAAGTTTTTGTTTGATAATCTGGTCAGTTTTGCAAAATTCAAAATGAAGAATTCAATATGAGGACCAATTTTTGAAAGCTCAACCGATCCTGCTAAAATTTTTTATATAGAAGTTTTCGAAGTAGCTGATCATTTAATAATCTTCATTACGTTATTTGTGTAATATGCATTACCTAATAGCTAATTACCACATAATTCCTACATAACAAATTTGGCGTTAATTGGTTCAGTTTGAAAATCCCGCCATTCATTGGATCCGCCATCTTGAATTTTACAAATCTGATTCCGTATTCGTCATTAGCCACCCCCAAAACTCCCACACACATACATAGACCAGAATGAAACTTATACAGTTTTTTTTTATGTTTTGACGCAAAACAGCCAACATCACGTGGTTTTGGCAGCCATAATGGATTTTATGTCAACCGAAAAACTTTTGCCACACAACTTTCGAAAATAGAATTCAAGCCTTTGTAGACTTCGATGGGATTCATGCAAGTGGTTGTATAGTCATTTTAGTAATAAAATTAGTGGAGGTCACGTATTTCTAGCGGTCATATTGGATCTGCTATAGTGATTTAGTGCTTGAGCCAGTCTATAAACTTCAAATGTATTGACCTTTACATTGTATTGCCCTTATAGACCCTTCACATTTTATTTTAATGTGATATTTATCACGTTTGCAAGACAGCTGCGTGCAGTGATTAAACCCCTTCTTATTATGCAACATTATGTTCCAACATGCGCCTTACACGTTTAAAATAATTCTTAATTTCCATTGTCTACCTTCGTGGGTGATTAACAGTCTGGTACAACAGTTAGGGCGTTTAGCATTACAAACACGTACAATATTACGACACTATATTTCAAGTGATAAAGTTTATAGCAGACTGCACAGAGTTAAGACAAAGATGCTAATATATTTTGATAAAGAAAGAGCAATTATTCAGCATTAAGGCTGTTGGATGAACAGAGTTAAGGCTGATATAAAATTTCTTTCGCAGCCAAGAATAAATTATCCATGTCTCGTTAAATAAACTGGTTGTATTCATCAACTTTGCATCAGAAATGGAACGTACATACAGTCATGGGTCGTACAACGTGTTTTCGGTAGATCTGTTTCGAGTACGCAGACTGTTCCAAATACCTGTTCCACTGATACCACCTAGTATTTACACTACGTAGTCAGTTTTGTTGAAAATGTTAAATAAAATACAGATCTAATACAGTAATAATTGCACTGAAGATATAAGCTACTCATTTCATTTTGAGTATTGGTTTAATTTTTGAGTTATTTAGTATTACAATGAAAAAATAAATTAAATATATACTGCTTGTTCAATTATAATTCTTTAAATTGAGTTGTTGGTGAGATATATTATTTGAATTTTTAATTATACTTCAATAATATAGTTTAGAGTTTACGGACCGTTCAATAATAAAAAGATATAAAATATGCGTAGGCCCCCCTACCTTTATATGATTTTTCAATATAATAATAGCCTTAGATGACATCGTATTATTATGTGTTGATAAAAATTAAAAAAAATATGCCAGGCTGAATTTATATACACTGTTACTTGTATCAACAGTAAGGCTAGTCAAAGACGGTGGCAGGATTTCGCACGTAATATTTTTCAGAATACTAGGCAGAAAGAGTAGGAAGGTTTAAAGTACGAAATACCATACGCGATAGTTTTGTTTAAGAAGCAAACAAAGAATCATGAGGACACATGCATGTAGCACCTATAGGTCAGCCGCTTAGAAAACGGCCTCCTAAGAGCACCAGTGGGACAGAGGAGAAAATGTGCGAGAGAGAGGTCGATGCCCCATTCTCTCACCATAGCTCCTTTCCTTCACTATCGCTGAGTAGTAACAGTTTTTAGACTCAGATTGGCCGACTCTGTATTATTACAACTGTTGGGGGGAGCTGCAGTGGAAGTCTCCTACATGTGTGAGAAATTTTCGCGCAGTCCGTTTACGAAGTGGCTGGAGTATAGTATTAAGTATTCCTAGTATTTCAGATATCCGTACTAGGTACATACTAGGGATGAAATATACCTTGTAGAAAGAACTGTTCGATAAATACGTCTCATGTTTACATACATAACATTTTAAACTGAAAATTTGAATTTAACCTTAGGGGTTTGTATTCTAACAATTAAAATGTATTCCTGTGTTCGATTACCGGTTTCGATGGCCTGTTATTATTTCATTATTGAAACACAGCCACATGAGCGCATATTTAATAAATTAGTATTAATCTATTTTCTTTGCCTTTTAACTCATTTCATAAAGGCTACCGCGGTTTCAAAACTTCACTGTTTCATCTTCAGGTTGTATTAAAAATGGTCAAGTATCTCGAAATGTTTGAAAACTGCAGACAGTAACAAATAATTAGTGTTAACCTATTTTCTTACATATTTTTATCTTTTAACTAACCTCAGTAAAGGCTACCAGGTTTCAAAACTTACTGTTTCAACTTCAGGTTATAGTACGAATGGTCAAATCTCTCTGTCGAGGTCTTCAAAAAGTTAACAAAATATTGAAAACACACGTTACAAACACTAAACACGATTTTTATCAAAACGTACAACGATAAGATTTGGCTTAACCTTATCCTTGTGCGTTTTAACTAAATCGTACAATTAGTGTTTAGTATTTGTGAAGTGTGTTTAAAATTGTTTTGTTAAATTTGTGACGACCTTAACAGAGAGATTTAACCATTTGTAATACGGCTTGAAGATGAAACAGTTTCGAAAGTTTCAAAATGAAAATTCGAAAGATGAAAATGAAAGTTTCGAAACGCGATAGTCTTTACTGAGGTGATTTAAAACAGGTGATTTAAAAAGGATACGGAAGTGGATTAATCCTAATTATTTGTCATTATCTCCAGATTTCGAACATTCTGTTACAAAATATCAATAACTTACGGGCGTCGTCGTTGGTGTTCGAACCGAATAATTTCAAAACAAAATACTTGCATAACGCAGCTGACGTGACAGAAGCAAATGTTTATAAGTATTTTTCTTTACCTTACAATTTTTGAAATTCTGATTTCATCATAATCAGCATGAAAATCTGCAATTTTATGATTTTAAACTTTCAAGTTAAATTGGAAACAAGAAAATGAACCTTGATCGCCGTCAAAAAAATATTAATTTCAACGGATTTTGAAGATTCACATTTATGCGGTTTCTAACGACGATTGCAATGGTGAAATCACTTTTGCAAAATACATTTAAAACGATAGAATTATGAATTTTTAAAGAGTTTAAATGGCCGCCATTTTGGAATTATGAAACGATTTTCGCTGTTTAACGAACTAGTCCGAGCTATTACCAAAATTGATTTTTGTACAAAAATTTGAATCGAATTGGACCGAAATGAGCATGCTAAACACACACACACACACACACACACACACACACACACACACACACACACACACACACACACACACACGTCGTACACACACAATAAAATAAACTTGACCTATAGATATATAAAATTCTAAGATTTCTGAAAAAATTATCTAGAGCTCAGGATCGGTGCTCATTTGAAGGTCCCGTTTCTGGGTCTTACCGCTCCAGCTCATTTTTCCAATAGAAATTTGCCAGAAAACCTTCAAAACTTTAAAACTTATATACTTATGTCCCAACACAATAAAGGAAATAAAAAAGATTTATCCACGTTAGCTTATATTTTGTGAAATTTTCATTATAAATGGTTTACGA
>CM040185.1:54695377-54855377 GCA_022606455.1 Callitettix versicolor
CCGTCAAAAAGTGATCTATGCGTCAGGATCTGTGTTCATTGTAAGGTCCCAGGTCTGGATAAAACCCACTCCAATTCCAATAGAAAAACTCTAAAAATTCATACATTGTCAATTAAATAGTTTGCACTACAGATCAAAAACCGGATAATGATTAAAAGTGCCAACAAAGTAAAAACATGAAATAATTGCGATATGGAGAAAATATTTTAGTTTAAATGAAAAAAAAACAGGAGTGAAAGGACTTTGTAAAAGCACGTTTTATTTTTTGTTTGTGTTTGATATTTATTTATACAATATGACAATTTAATTAGTTAGGCGCTGAAGTGTAGCACCAACCCTTCCACCCTGCCACTTTATTAGCAGGTGGAGAATTCCAGCTCGGCCAATAACGCAATTTCAATAATTATTAGTGCATTAATTGCATTGTTATTAGTAGCCTACTGCATGCTTTAATAAGATTTAATTACAACCAGTTGAAACGTCATCGCATCGTAAAATCGGTTTTAAATATACAAGTTGCTTCATATATTATTACGCTAAGCGTTGCGATCGGTTTTCTAACTAAAAATAAGAACCTCCATTATTAAAACTACATATATGAGGTACTTACATCTCACGGATCTTACTTTTCAATTCTAAAGCTTTTTAGAATAAAATAAAACTGACTTAAAACGGATAAAATATCTGTACGAAAAAATACAGGAGCACTACAGAGTTTCCACGTGAGAGTGCAGCACAATGCAAGTATAGGTGACAGGAATAATTGTTGTGTACCAAGACAGCTGATTGCTAAAAAAACACAATGTTGAAAGTAATGTATAAATTATTACTGTTTCCAAGGTTTAAATAATTATTGACTGAATCAGTTTTGAAAGTAGAATCGGTAAGACAATCTAGGCCAGTTCTAATATGTAAATTTTATTAAATAAAGAATCTACTTTTAGTAAACAGTAAGTACTAATTAAGGTATGTAATTTAAAATCCTGTTATAGTAGGCTTCATTTGAAAGTATTTCAATAAGGTACGACGTTATAATTCAGTCGTTGATTTTATACGTTAAAGTTTTAAACACGAAAATAGAAGAAATTAAGGATTATTGTATTAAATAATATAAATATATTGAATTACATTGGATTATATATAACTATAACATCTATTTCAACAGAAGTTCATATTGACAAGAAGTAGTAGACCTACATGTTTTGTAGAAAGATTACTATAATCTCAAAATACAAATATTGTATTAAATATTAGTGTGTTATAGTAATTAAATACAAGCCAATGGTATTATCTGAATTGTTTTATTTACAGAATTTCTGCTTTTTACGTTTATTTACGGATAACGATTTAAGAAAAAAAGTCCTTACCTTTTCCTTACTCATACACACACACCCACACACATGCGCGCGTGCACACACACACACACACACAGAAATAATATACAATTTCAACTACCTTTCAGAAAGTGATCTAAAAGTCAAGATCGGGGCTGATTTCAAGGTTCTCGGTGTTACCATAATGCCGCTAGGATAGTTCTTTTTCCAAAGAGGATTTCCTGAAAATTGAAAGATGAAGAAAATGTTGGAAATTCTTTTCCAATTGGATTTTTCTTCGTGATACGTTTTTTGTAAAGGATCCACTGAACGCGATGAAGATTTGTTCAATAGTTTTGCACTTTTAAATATTACGGTCGTCAGTAACACACAGCAAACAAGGTTCCTCCCCCCGTTTCTCCTGAACCGCAATTCTGTATTTTAAAATTCGCAATGCTGTTTTCAGTTTTGATTATTAGTCCTGAAGACGATTTGAGCAAAATCTGTTTAACGGATTTCGAGATAATCAAACATTACAAGTTTTCCGACAAATAATAAATTGCTTCAAAATTGTTTTTACATATTTTTTTCGGCGAAAAACCGTTCAGGTTATCATCGCCGGCTATTTTACATTACAAAAACACGGCATTCCGCAGACGTGATGAAAGCAAATTTCCAATAACAATTTTTTCGTATTAACCTTTCTTGTGGTTCAGACCACAAGATTCTCCCCTTACAACGGTTCTCGAAGAATCAGCTATCGATGGTTAAAAAAATTCCTTTTAATACATATAGTAGCACCATTTATCAATTTCTGCACTTGATAAAACCCAACAAGAAACATTATTGTATTACCAGATTCTAAAGCTACTACCGAAATAATGTTCCGAGATTCCTTCCCGGAAACCTCTTGCCCCAATTTAATTAATCTAAACAGAAAAAGAAGTGTACGCAAAACTATCTACGTATTCCGTAGACAACCAACACATTGCTCCCCAGCACAGCCTGGCTAAAAGTCTTCCTGGAGCACCCTTTAATTCCCGACCTATAGTTGGCCTTCAAACAGCCCTTCGACTACCTCAGAATCGATTGTTCGCGACCTACTTCTTCCACAAGCTTTTATTCTTCATATCTTGTTTATAACAACAGACCGTATGTCAGCAGTTCCATAATTTTTCTGCGTCTTTGTCAACAGTGTTTACCCTTTGGGCCCTCTTTACTATCTTTAATAAAGATTAATTAATAATTAAAATTTTAATTTCTAACAGTTTTAAAATATTGATTTAACAATAATAATCAACATTTAAATCTGCATATGTTAGCATTTTATAAATGTATATAATTTGTAACGAACCCTCAATTTTACTTTACTTTACTGATGAAAACAAGTGGAAACAAGCAGGCCATTAACAAATTTCGAGCTGAGCAAACGATATCAGAACATTTCGTTAACACGCAGCTTCGCACCGCCCAATAAAACTTAAGCATCGTTTATATTATGTGTTTCTATCTGGAGGAACGTCTAATCCCAACCGTTATTGAGAAGGACGTTGAGAAACCCAATCGTAAATAATCGCTGCACGCAGCTGTCTCGTTGATGTGACGGAAATGAATTTTCAAAAGTATTTTTTACGTTACCATCTCTCTGAAACTGTGCTTTCATTAACATAAAAGATGTAAAATATGCTTATTCAAAAATTACATTGTAAATATGAAAATGAACCCTGACCACCATGATTTCGTAATTTATACAGGTTATGGGTACTTAAAATGTTAATTTATACAGTTTTTAACGCTGATTACGATTATTAAATCAGATTTTCAAAGCTTATGAACACAGGTTTCAAGTACAAAAAAATTATGAATTTAAAACAAATTGAAATGGACTCCATTTTAAAACTGTTAAATAAATTTTGTTGGTCCCAGGTTTTATCAGATCAATTTTTGTGCCACGTTTGAAAAAAAATAGGACTAAAATTTCAAACGTGAATGTGCTAACGTATCAACTGAAGAAGTGATCTAAAGGTGAGAATTAGTTTATGTTAAGGTTAAGTTAAGTCTGGGTCTTACCATACTTGCCGCTCCATTAATGGTAAAAATTCTTCATGTCAGTGTCGCTTGTATATGCACGAAAGGTCCTTTAAAAGCTCACTCTTAGTAAGTACGAGTTTGGTAACTCCCAGGTTTTTTTATTTATCTTCTCTAGGGTTAGATTCCTTCATCCCAAGCCGTAGTGGAGTAGCGTACGCCAAGCGTGGCTAAGAGGGAGCTGAACCTAACTGAGCGCATGCTGGATAATAGGTGATCTTATGTTTTAATCAGCCTTACCTATGGATAAAGGTAAGGCTCTGTATGGGTGGACATTTTATTTCCTTGGCTATTTGTGGATTTTGATTGGTGGAAAAAACTGTCATAACATAAAAAGTCCAGAAACCATGGAGAACTGTCAAAAGTGGACTTTTAGTGTGACGACCGCATGGAGGTGGAGGAAATGAAAGAAATGAGAGATGGGTCAAACATCACTGATCAGTAAGGCCGTCTAAAAACAATACGTCGGGGGCGTAAAATCGCAAACTGAGAAGAAGGGAGACTGTAGCAAAGGGGCTTCCAATTAGACGAGAGACGTATTCTAAGAATGGAAGGTTCTCGTTCAGGAATATTATACCGTGAATTAACCGTGCGTAAGCTGCGCGGGACGGTTAAAGAATCTGCAAATGTTGGCAAGAGGAAAAAGGCTTCCAGGACCCAGAGTACTTAGCAGAATAATCTAGTCAGTGTACTGCTAGAACTCCTAGAAGGTATCCTAAAATAGATCCTTTGATCACAAAGCCTGTTGTAGTCTCCGAGTGAAGATGAAGTCCGGGCGTTTACCAAGTCGGCCGCACAGACAGACGGATGCGTGTAAAAATTTATAAGCCTTTGCCAAAGGGGGAAACCCTTGTTACTATCCCGGAGGTTAAAATTGTTCGAGTTGGTTGATATACATAAGATTAGACAATATAACAAATAAACATATTATTAACTGAAAATGTACAGTTTTTATTTTGCTTTCTGATCTTCCAATATTATTAAAAAAAACATCTAAAACTTTTCCTACCTGAACAAGCTTGAGGCGGCAACGGGAATATCAAGGTAGTAGAACTTTTCCTCCTGGCGACAGCGCATCCTAGCGATTGCGGCTTGAAGCTTCTCAGCTGTTGCATAAAGTCCGAACACTCCATCAGGGATACGTCGGCAAAGTGCAGATCACAGAGAATTTGATTTTTGAAACGACGGGCGCGTTTTTGGTTCGGTCCGGTCAAGTTCAGCCCGCACGAATTGCACCTCAAACATTCTTCGTGGTAATGGTTATTGTCGTAAAGCGCTAATGGTTCTGTAACAGACAAAAGTTGATAACTGTTTAATATTATTAATAATATTCTATTTATATTAATAATTTTAAGTGTGGTTTGTACATGAATGCCACTGTAACTCGAAAACCCACCCCTGCAACCCCATGGGGTTAGTATGGTGTAGTAGCTCTCCAACACCCATCTATGAAGAACGTTTCGGTTTGAAACTGTAGAGGTTGGATTCGGAGATATTACTATCAAAAGAGAACATCGTACCAGGGGAATGCTTGACTTATTAAGGAAAGTCGGTGAAGCAACTGGAAATGAAGTTCCGATGAAGCAGAAACTTGCCAGCATGATCTAGAATATTATATAATATTCCAGAATTTTCTAGATTGCTTCACAACGTTCGAGTATATTGGCTAATTTGTAAAATATTTCAAAAAATTATCAAGGTTTGAGAATGACCTAAATGTTCCAGAATATTTGACAATGTTAGAGAATATCACAGGATGTTCTATAATGCCACAAAAGGTTCTGAATCTTCGAAGGAACTTCCTGTTCCGGAACGTTAGAGAACGTTCTAGAAACCAGAATTGCAAAATTTCTAAAACATTCTCAAACTTTCCATTATCTTGATGTGGTGGGTACTTTTCACGGTCACTACAGTAGCTCATTTTCCACTTGACGGAATTTTATAAATAGTTTTGCACTTCAAAAATAATTTTAGTTTATCTCGGAGACCATCTGTCAGTAGCAATACCGGAGTACTTGATTAAAAAGAGCAACTAGCATTAGGAAAATTGGTAAGATTTTTAAAAGAAATGAGAGCGTTGTAAAATCCAAAGACAAATTAAAAACTCTTTCCTTGATTACACCTCCCCCTGGCCCGTTCTTGTGACTCCCAAGTTAATGTGATTGCAACCTTTTTTCTAAATAGCTTCTCTCATAGTTTAGGTTTTTGTTTTATTGAAGGAAATAGGTTACATGTAAATTAACTAGTGTTTCCTTTTTGTAGCAAAACAAGCTGGATTTTTACTAACCAATTCAAAGTTACACATATCACTGCGCGCTGCTCTATTACTGACGTGATGAAAGCGAATTTCTAAAAAAGTAAAAATATTGCAATATTTTAGAAGTGAAAACATCTTTGGACGGGTGTTACACTATTTTTATGTAAAGTGGAAACAAGTCATAGCACAACAGATACAAATAAAAACGCGCCACTCTTGCCGCATATACATATTAGTATCCTTAAAGAGAATTTGAGTCTACCAGTGAGCTGATTTTGTGCATTTGTGGCTCAGTGCAATGATTTCTGCTAATGAATTTAAGAAAGGAAATGAAAAAACTCGTTATGTCTTCAAAACCGGTTGCTGACAATAACGTTTTTATGTTTTGTTTGTTGAAAACCCGTTACTGATTTTGACGTTTTTATGTTTTGTTTGTTGAAAACCCGTTACTGACATTGACGTTTTTATATTTTGTTTGTTGAAAATCCGTTACTGACATTGATGTTTTTATGTTTTATTTGTTGAAAACCCGTTACTGACATTCACGTTTATATGTTTTGTCTGTTGAAAACCTGTTAATGACATTGACGTATTTATGTTTTATTTGTTGAAAACCTGTTACTGACTTTTACGTTTTTATAATTTATAATTACGTTTTTATAATTTTATAATTTGAACACAAAAGTCTTATTAGACTTCGAATTTTTTATGTCTAAAATATCTTTTTTCAAATTATGTATTTACATAATAAAATTCTTAAGTCGTAATTAACACCATTATATATGCACGACCAATCTAACACACAGTTTCTGAATAACCGCTGTTTTGAAACTGTAAAACCGATTTGTGTGTAATTAGCTTGCTTTAACTACGCATACTTTGACGGTATACATAGGAACTGAGTTACACGACTATAGGTCAGCCGCTTATGTACTGATGTCAAATTTTGTTCTCGTCCTGCTAAGAACACCAGTGGAACAACAAGAAAAAATGTGCAAATGAGAGGTCGAGTCCCCATTCACTCACCACAAATCACTTCTTTTGTCTTCCACAATCGCTGAATAATATCAGTTCCCACCTGATAAAATAAACATTGAACAATTTGTAGGCTCAGACTGACAGACTCGGTGTTACTGGACTGTTGGAGGCAGCTGTAGAAGAATTCTCCTATTTCTCGCGCAGGCTGAACTGAATTTATTATTTGGCTGAACTATAGATCCGCTTACTAACACCGAAAAACATCCACGTTGAATTCCCGAACTTCTGTCACGGCTTCAAAGCTTACGCCTGCGAACCTAGTTCAAAATTCTCTCGTAAACCAATACTCGCTTCGGATTGGTTCGTATTGTTCGAATACCTCGGGTCTAAAGTACGCTACATTATCACATTTCTGCCCAGGCATTACTGTTGGCGCACCATATCACATATCCTGTACACAGAAACTTCATCCTGAATGGTGTGTTTATCGCTGGTTTTAACAATAGATTTCTGAGAAATTATGGTTTCCGCCGTAAATACAGATTGAAAGTCGTTATTCAGCAGAACATCGAGGAGAACCACCCACTAAACAATACCTGTATGACAGCCTGCCAACACCCGGAACAAGTACACACACTACACCAGCTTGTTCGGGTGAAAATGGAAGTAAGCCAACCAAATAGAAGATAAGAACTTCTTAATTGTCACCACTCCAAAACGGAAGAGTGCCTCGCCAGTCTGCTGCCGACCTGGTAAATGCCCGACTTACACTATTTCTTATCTAGACTATGGAAATTTCGCAATAGATGGTTATTTACTACAGCGCATGATTGTAACAGAGGTTTTGTTACTAAACGTTTTTAAGTATCATAAGGAATCTGCTAGATGAGTGGCTTAATCCATTTGTAATGTATACTAATACTATAAAGGCGAAAGTAACTCTGTCTGTCTGTTAAGTTTTCACACCTAAACCGGTGAATAAATTTAGATGAATTTTGGTATAGAACTGGATGGGACCTTGGAAAAGGACATAGGCTACTTTTTGTCAAGAAAAATTTTAACTTGAATGGGGAAATAGTGGTTAAAATGTTGTTTAGGAAACAAATGTTTCGTCAAATTAGAGATATAAAAATTCATCTTATTTATACTTTTGGTAAGAAATAAAATTTGTTTTACATTTTTTGACCAAATGAGGTAAAATAGGAGACGATTTCAATTTTTTTATAAAAGTACTTACCTTTTTATCTATAATCTAACTGTACTAACAACTGTTTTCCAATACAACTGTATATGACGTGCTCACGAATATCGAGCTCACAAAATCTTCATATTTTAGCAAAGGATGGAAAAAACATCAGCGTAGTTTAAAGAAATGTGTCAAGTGATATTAGTATTAATAAATATTAATGAATAATTACATCTCATTCATTGGCTTATTTATTGATACGTAGATATTACCTTTTCACATCTAAACCACTGAACAGTTCATTATTTATTTATTTATTTAGTACGGAGATTGATGAAAGCTTGAAAAAAAATAGGTTACTCGAAGTACCAATTCAAAGCAGACGAACTCCCGAGCACCTACTACTATTCAATAAAAGATAATCTATATTTATACTTTGTAAAACGAGAAAGCAGTTTATAATCCATAAAACAGTGTAAATAAAGATTAGGTGGATGAAAATTTTGAGCGCGTGAAAAAGAAAATGAAAAGTAATAAAGAAAAACGGCTTCCATAAGATTAAGGGGAACACTTCCTGCATGCGTTATGAATATTTTATGATAATGCGCATCGAAAATTTAGTAGCCCCAAGCAAGATATGTGTTATGGCACCAAAAGTTAAGCCCATTTCAGGGTGTACTGGAAATGATTTTTAGTGAATTTCCGTTTGAAAATAAGCTATCGAAGCAGCCATCATGGGAATACCCAGACACAGCACCGACCGTAGCCTTCGGTGTTACGAAATATTACGTGCGCGCGCGCGCGTGTGTTTGTGCATGAGTACGAGTGTATGCGTTCGTGCGTGAGTACGTGTGCGCGCGCTTGTGTGTGTTTGTGTGTGCGCGCGCTCTAATGTGTGTCCGGAAACGATTCTTTTACTTGCTAACTACCATTTTGTTTTATTTACAAAATTCTTTATATCTCTAGATAATCTTAATGGATTTTGAAAATTTAAATGCTAATTAATACAGATTTTAAGGATGATTTCTATCTTTGAAAAATTATATATTTAACGTTTTTTTACAACCACTGAATAAGTAATCGGCACTAATTTCAAAGTTCGAGGCTTTGGTCTTACCATAGAAAGAGCTCCAACAGTTTGTCTTATGGATGTTTGATAAACATAATAATATAGTGTAAAAAATCTAGCCAACTGTCTAACAAAAATATACTAGTTTGTCTTGTGATCAATCTACGTTCAATCTATGTTTAGTGTTTGTCAGGTTTGTGTCAGGAAGGGCACACATGATTTCAAAATATTGATTACAGACGCTCTGGGCGTAGCGTGAACGTAGCAAACAAAATGGCAGATTTATGCCTTTTTAATCTCGAACATTCTTTACGTTTCCGCTTGCATTCAATGCCTTATTTCGACTTGACTGATGCGAATATTGTTTAAGCTTTTTTCGCAGTACAATATGAAACTCGCAGTGTTCAGAATACAAATGTTTCTGAGCACACTTAGAAGTTTATAATGGAAATAAACAGTGAAAATCGCTAAAAAGACTTTGTCACATTCAGTCATCTTCCCAAACGTCCTACGAATTTGCTGAAAATTTAATTATATATTAAGATTCGTAAGTCAAACGAGCGTGTCAAATTTTAAATTTAAAAAAATTACGATTTAAGAGGAAAAAAGTCTTTTATATAATAACAGCTGAATTCCCGTGATTTTTTTAATAGTATTTTTACATGTATTGTTAACGTAAATGAAAATGGTTGAGGTTATGTTAAATCGAACAAATCTATAATCGAATGATCAATGGATAACAAAGATGATCGATATATAGTAATTCAAGCGGACCATAGAGGGCGTTGTAAAGCTTCTGTCCAATTAGCTTCTGTAGCAATAATTAGTGCTATAATTAACTAATTATTACAGTGACTTGACGATTGAAATTGTGAAAAATACCTAAAGCAATATCTGTGTGTGTGTGTGTGTGTGTGTGTGTGTGTGTGTGTGTGTGTGTGTGTGTGTGTGTGTGTGTGTGTGTGTGCGAGCGTGTATGCGTGCGTGCATGTGTGTCTTATTTGATTCAAACATGACACAAGAAGAATCAGCGAAATTCTTTCAAAGATTTTAAAATATCGGTAATTCAAAATCTAATTTCTCCATCGAAATCAGCGTTAAAAATAGCATTATTTAGCATTTTCATTTTTTCAAAATCCGTTAAAATTAAACATTTTTAATATTACTGATGCTAATGATGGTGGAATCACAGTTTCAAAAAAAAAGTTTCAAATTAAAATATTATTTTGTGAAAGCCGCTTCTATTAGGTCAGTGAGAGATCTGTTGTGCCGCGATTTTTATGGTCAAGTTAAATTTATAGTGTAATTTTATAGTGGATAACCACTCCTATGAACAGCTGATTTAAATACCTGATCGGCTATAATATGTTTCAGGTTATGTTAAAAACTAGGTAAATTTGTCGTGTTTTGGACAAATTATCGTAAGGAAAATTAGAAAGAAAGAGGAAACACGATACATGATTTTTATTTTTGGTTCAATAACACAAATTTTTTTCTTTTTAAAATGTTGTTACTACTGCTAGACATAAACTTTCTGTTCAAATTTTTTGTGGTGGCTCCACTAGACTAATGAAAGCTGAAGATCTATGTTACAACGTAACACACTAACTAGAATAGAACCTGCGTACACTGTCGAGTACGTGGGAACTGCCTGCTCTACCAACTGAGTTACTGTACTGCTAAATATCTCTTAACAGCATTAAATCAAAGTTATTTCATTTCAGCCAGGAGGGGTGCAGAATATCGTTGAACCTAACTACTAAGACACCGATAGGTTAGTTCAGGTAGCTTTGCAAAGGAAATACAGCGCAACATTAAGCTATCTCAGGCTCGATTAGGTTCGCCTGGAAATGTACAGCGTATCCCATAACGTAACTATGACAAATTTATGGCGCTCGTGTTGAGTTACCTTATTACGTACAATCTCGTAGGATAAGTCGCAAGGAATTAATTATTTCTTAGAGTCATTAACCGTTTAAAAGCCGAACGTAAAGTTTATGTATGTCGTACTGTATTGCATTCATGTTTTAGTTAAATGAAATCCGTTTTCCTCCGATTGATTTTGTTACGTCAATAATGTTGAATAATTTATTTTAAAAATTGTGTTCTTTGTAAGTTTATAATTTATTATTTTTTTAATTAATTTTTCATTGGAAAAATGAGCGATTGAGGTAAGACCCAGAACCGATTTCTAAAAAAGAGCACCGATCTTGATTTCTAGAGTTCTAGATTTCTTGTTTCATGGGTAATATATATATATATATATATATATATATATATATATATATATATATATATATATATATATATATGTATATATATATATATATATATATATATATATATATATATATATATATATATATATATATATATATATATATATATATATATATATATATATATATATATATATATATATATATATATATATACCCCTGAAACATTGATCTAGAAATTAAGATTTGTGCTCTTTTTTAGAATCCACTTTCAGTACGTCATTAAAACATTGTGAAATATTAGGGCTGCCTAGAGCACATGTGCAAATCATGAAATAAGGATCGCATAACGTAAAAGTACGTGTTG
Source organism: Callitettix versicolor (assembly GCA_022606455.1). Classification (NCBI taxonomy): domain Eukaryota; kingdom Metazoa; phylum Arthropoda; class Insecta; order Hemiptera; family Cercopidae; genus Callitettix; species Callitettix versicolor. Next base: position 54,706,855 of record CM040185.1, read on the forward strand.
AAAGTCACGTAAAGAGCCCTTGTTGGCATACACACTAACTGGAATGTTAGGGACCTAACAATTTTTTTTTTAAATGTTTCTTTTTTACAATACTTCCATTGACGCTGGTTTTGCCACTCAGCTATGTAGCTTATTGTGGCTACATAGCTCCTCCACAAGTTCAACCTTCCCAATCCAACCTCAGATATTTAAAAAACCGTGACATACTTCGAATGATGTTGCCAGGTTCTGTTATCTCTCCTCTACACCAGAGGTTTAAATCGGCTCCTGTATAAAGTTCAACCTTCCCAATCCAACCTCAGGTATTTAAAAAACCGTGACATACTTCGAATGATGTTGCCATGTTCTGTTATCTCTCCTCTACACCAGAGGTTTAAATCGGCTCCTGTATAAAGTTCAACCTTCCCAATCCAACCTCAGGTATTTAAAAAACCGTGACATACTTCGAATGATGTTGCCATGTTCTGTTATCTCTCCTCTACACCAGAGGTTTAAATCGTCTCCTGTATAAAGTTTGACCTTCAAAAAGTATGTATTTAGCTGTTTTTTAAGCCGCACCACATTTTCTATACAAACGATTGGTGATATGAAGGGAAATTTTGTATATATGACTGCGGATAATCCAGTAATTCTTCAGAAACTCCGTCACTCTCCGCAAAGTCCTTAGTTGGACCCGCAAGTATCTTCTTTTACTGTACAAAGCCTCCCGTTCTCTCTTAACATCTTTTTTGTTCTTTAGAAACCCACCGGGAGACTGGCTTACGTGGTAGATTGTAAGATACTCCACATGCTGGTTCTGAGCTAATAAAAGGGCTGTCGGCTCCTATTTTGGCATAACCAATCTACCTCTTCATTCTTCATGGAGTCCTGATGTTCTGGAACGAACAGAAAATGAACTTCATTGGTTTCCGCTAGGTTTTTCATAGCTAGATGACAGTCCCACACTATCTTCGCATTATAGTTGTGGTTTATCAGAACAAGTAGTGAAACTCTACTATTAGAGCTTACACAAATGGTCTTTCATTTGTATCTTCCATCTATAATTCTTCTGACTCACTCAATGAAGTCAATGAATTTTGCCTGAAAAACTATTGTCAGCTTTCCAAGACTTAAGCAAATACACTGTTTAGGTCTGACTCCATATAAACCTGACCCAGTACCTTCAGGTGTTTCTTTCAATCTGTGTACCAGGTCAGCGCATTCTTCATATATTTAAGTTTACCTTGAGATAATTCGCCTCGGTCAGCACGGTTGACACGATATGATATCTCAAGGTCTTTTGATCAAAAGGCAACTGTTGGTGACTGTTAAATATCATAAAAGAGGGACCTGCGTTCTGAGTGGTGCGTTCGAACGACGACGCTTTCTGCAAGATTCAGTCATATTGTTACTGTGTCATTGAAAATTGATAAAAGGAGTGGTTTTTGAGAACTGGCTTTTTTTCGCCATGTAGTCATACGGGATAGGTCTTTTTGCACTATGTAGTGAGACGAGAAAATCTCACAAAATCAAATAGTCACTACAGATAAAGCAGAGTGTGGTAGGCAGATAAAGTAAGAAAGTCTCAATTTTTTATTAGACGTTATTAATTGTAATTAAAAAAACATCTGGAAAGAAGAAGTTTTGTTTTTTGTGAATCGTTTTCTATAGCGTGAAATGAATTAATTAAATTAGCGTAGAGATAGATAATAACAGTTCTGAAACAAAAACAGGAAAAATGTCTTGGAACCAATAACAAATGGATTATTGGCGAAGAACTGCAGGTCAATCCAAACAGGAAAAGATAAAAAATGTAAGAATCCTTGAAATCGTGGATGTGAAGCACACCGTTGTAGACGGCATCAAAACGAAACAACTTCGCTGGTTTGGTCATGTACAAAGAAAGGATGGACGAAAATCGACTTTCAAAAGTGATTCTAAAATGGAAACCACATGGTCGCAAAAGAGAGGAAGACCGAGACTTATTTGGAGAGAAGGAATTGATAAACGAGTTGATAAGGAAATGAAACCTAGGAACCGGAAGACGTCGGGGTATGTGTTAACCCGAAAAGTAGGAGGCCATAGGAATAAAGTGCTTCATCAAATTAGGAATTAGCCAAAGGTTAATAATTTGTGTTATTAACCGCCTCTGGGAGTGCACTTTTAAAAAATTCGAGAACTTCACTAGTGTCAAGCACTAGGTCCTACAATACTATCAGCCTACGCCTTCAGCAGATAAACACCAAATCCTCAACTTCATTTAAAAACAATAGTGAACTCATACAAATAAAATTAACAACAAGCGAATTAATTAAAATTAAAGTTTAATGATCCCTAATTACTTTAGCCCTGTAATTAAAGAATCCGTGCTTTAAAATCATTGAAAACATTTTTTAAAAATATTAAAAAATTTCAAGTATCATATCAAAATAATTTACAAATTACTTGGTGATTAACTTTGTAATTAAGAAATTAAAAGTTATTAGGATAAATATTAAGTTCATTATTAATAAATTGGAGAGGTATTAAGCAATCTGAAAGTGTAGTGTTTGAAGTTTTGATTTTGTTATATGTTCAAGTAGGTGAATAAAATTTTAATTACGATCAGAGGCTAATCGTGTTTGTTGTTCAACCTTCTAGTTGAAGAAAATAAGCTCTTGGAAGAAGTATATATTTTATAACAATTCACTTTGTTATAAATTGGCGTTTAAAGCAATGCTGTTGCTAAGATAATAAAATTATATATATATATATATATATATATATATATATATATATATGTGTGTGTGTGTGTGTGTGTGTGTGTGTGTGTGTGTGCGCGCGCGTGTGTGTTTCATTGAAATTAAACCAAATTTGACAGCGGTTAAGGTTCATTTCCGTATTTTCAATGTAGTTTGTGAAAGTTTAAATGTTAATATATGAAGGATTTAATTCTGATTACGATAGTGAAATCAGAATTTCAAATAAAGTTAGATAAAGAAAAACACTTTTTTTAAATTTACTTCTAACACGTCAGCGTGAAGACGGTTCCAAAAACGCATAAGAAAGTTTGTTGATATTAAAAATATTTCGAGCTTCTGATAGATCTGTAAGTTGTTAGGACTTTCGTTCCAAAAAGCAGTTTTTATTTGTGTATCCTGTTTGGCCGTCTCTCCATGAACGGGTGCGTGCGTGTGTCGGTATCTATATACACCGCTGGTGACTAAACTATGAGTTCAAGGAACAGTATATTGCCTGGCCACCGCTACACAGCAGCGTTCTGACGCTGTCACAACTTTTTCCGCCAATTTAACCAATAACCGTAATATTTGCGGAAAACTTCATTGGACATTGTAAGGCTTTTCTCCACGAATTGTCAAAATTTTGATGAGACGAACCGTTCAGCTTATATTACAGGGAAAGCCAGAATGACTGTCGTTATCTTTAACTCAAAAACCACCATATTGAAACGAAAATGAATTAAAAAATCTTACACACATGACGTTCGGTGTTTATACAAATAAACTTTTTGAAAAAATCGGACAATGTTTCTAACCGAAAATTACGTAATAAACTAAATGCTGAATTGAATCAGAGGCCTCGCTTCGTTCCGTCAAATAAGTCTAGTTCACACATATTTATAGGTTATGTTTTCACTAATAAAACAAAGCATTTTTTGTTTAAAATATTTTTTGCAATCAGTATTAACGATATCATTAAATTTCCCTCTATTCAATCTATAAAATAACAAAAAACCAAACGTATAAGTCGTTATATTTCCGAAAATCAATTTTCGGAGCATTTAGAATCGGCTTCAATTTGCAAAATTGGTTCACGGTTAAAGAACAAAGCTAAAAATAAATCCTGACCGCAGTCCGTATTACTGAAACGATTTTTCATGCTATAGCAAAATTGAAGGAAATCTGAAATTACATTTTGAGAAATTATGCCGACATCCAGATTTTTTGCAAGTTGCTAATATAAAAATATTTTGTAAAAATAACACAATGTAAGAAAAAATGTGTTACTTTTTCCTAACCGTTTATTATTTGCTTGTTTTCTAATGAAACAAATTAAAACATGACCACCATTAGGCTGGATGGCGACCCAGTGCGTTCAAAACCTAACTTATTGTTTTTAATCTAAGTTTGGTCAGTGAAAGCAAAAAGGAGCGGATTCCAACGGTGTTGCTGTGATCCGTTCCGCGCAGCTTCGACTCTGTTTAGTTTCGGTTTTAAAGTTGAATCAGCTTCCTCCATCACGTTGACTACGTCTCCTAACTTATTATTTATCGTTACCTAGGTTACGATTTTTAAGTATAGTAGTTCCTAGAATTCTTTACAGTGTGCCTAAATATTTAGATTTAAAAGATAAAAACGCGTTCTTTAAACTGAGTGGACTCCGGTTGCTGTTCATCTTTATTCCGCTCCACTCGGTTCAGCTCAACTCAATTTTGATCTACATTTAGTGGCCGCCCGGACTTAAGTGAGCTCACGTTAACTGGAATTTTGAGCGAGAACGCAGTGAATTGAAATCTCGGAACTGACATTTTAATTAGCAAAACTGGCAACATTTAAATTCGTGTTGTTTGTGGCTTTAGAGAGAAAGATGGGGTTGATATAAACATTCTGTTGCTTTGGTCAATGTGAAGGCGGGGAAGGGTAGTTTACCCTTTTATAAAGAGTTGTGGTCGCTCTTCTGCTTGGCTTTGAATCCGTGTTTTATTAAATCTTTAGCGTTACAGTAAAACAAATACTATCTAAAACTTTAAGGAAACTTCGTGGTTTTTGTAGGAATTCCCAAGACACTGCTTTATTCTAATAAATTTAATCGGACTATTTTCTGGTCTTTTGATCAATCTGAGAATGGCCGTTAATTAGCTCTCATCTAAATACTGGAAGTTTTGTTCTTTACATAAAACTCGAAAAAGAACCTTGTGACAAGTTCGCTCCTCGTCTTTCTTTAATCCTAGATACCGGTGTTAGATGTGGTTAAAGTATCGGTCATTCTGCATGTCGCTAAAATGCACAACTGAAGGTTATTAGTTCTAACCGAAGTTATTTCCATAACTATCGTAAAATATGGATGTTATAAAAAACTTTCTTTAATCTTTCCTCTGGTAATGTTCGGTAACAGTCATCTAGATCTCTGTACGAGTGGCTGTTCCTTACACTCTCCCACTGTTCCAGCTACGAAGACCTTTACGTCAGTTTTTCTTCCTCTGTTTTTAAAGGCAAAAATAAAAGTGCTACCACAACAAGGACAATGAACAGCATCAAATGGGATCAACAAACATAAAAAATAAATAAACATAGAATACATAATACAATTATAAAAAGTGTAACCTCATGTGAAAGTGAAGTATGGCTACTGGAACGAAAAAACAGAAAAATGTCTTGAAGCTACAAAAATTAACTATTGATGAAGATTTTTTTTTGGTGTTTAATGTCCGACTATTGAGCACATTTGGGCTAATGCAGACGATGGGATGATTTATAGCGTATGAAAACGCCAAGCTCTGGTCGGGAATCGAACCCGGGTCCTCGGGGTGAAAGCCCAGTACGCTATCAACTAGACCACCAAGGCGTAGTCTTCAGCTATATTTTTATATAGATGAAGAGCCGCAGGTCGGTCAAAACTGGAAAAAATAAAAAATATAAAAATCCGTGAAATCATAGATGTAAAGCACACCACTGTAGACGTCATCAAGACAAAACAACTTCGATGGTTTTGGTCATGTCCAAAGGATGGACGAAAATCGTCTTCACAAATAGATTTAAAAATGGAAACAACGCGGTCGCAAAAAAAGAGAGAAAGACCGAGACTTAGTTGGAGTGAAGGAATGGATAAGGCAGTGTGATACAGGGGACTGTATCGAGATTCGTGGAATTACAGGGAAAATGGAAGCTAGGAATCGGAAGACGTCGGAGAACGTTATAATTCGAAAAGAAGAAGAATATGAGCGCTACCATTGGCTTCTTTTTTGCTTACACGGAAGTGAAACTTTCGGTAAACTCTTTCTTTGTTTGTATACTCGGCTTCTGTTTGTTTCAGTTTTATACTGGGTGTTTTTGTAGAGGTTTAGCAACGACTTCTGTGACAAGGTCAACATTAGTGCACTGACTTTGACATCGGCTCCTCTAAGTTGTGCTACAACCAGTTCATAATTTGTGGAGATAATTCTTTGTAGCACTATTACTTTGTTTAGTTATGGCTAAAGAAAAACATAAAATGTCTAATTTGTTTTGAACCCAAAATACAATTCGAATACTAAATAATAAAAACACGTGTAACTTTATCTCAGCTAAGTATTAAGAACAGCGTAGCCTAACCTAACCTAACTTAACCTAACCTTACTTTAATAATTAATGTAAGCTGTACATGCAACGAGCCCAGCGATCTATGGAAACTGAAAGTGTGCAAAGTAACATACTGCATGCATCTGAAACAGATGTTAAAGATATTCACATGTGCAAAGTGACTTTAATATTATACCGGTGCCGTAAAATATCACTATAAAGATACAATTTTAAAATTTTATGTTTGACACTAATTTGAGAAGCTTTTTACACTATTACCATTGAAGAAAGATCACGTAAAGAAGAAATGAGAAAATTGCCAAGCACATGCCTTTAAAGGTCCATAGTCCATATGGTTGTTTGTTATTTTAAGCTAAGAAGTACATATAACCAAAATGCAGTAGTCATACTTATTTTTATTTCTACAATACTATACTACGTGTTCACAAATTAACCTATTGTTTTTAATGTAAGTGCGGTAACTGAAAGCGAGGTCAAGAGACGTCGCGTAGCTTCGACTCTGTCTAGGTTCTTTTTAAAAGTGACTTCGTTTCCCCCACGCCTCCAACTTATTATTTCTCGTTACCTATGTTCCCTGGTTTTTAAACGTAGTAATTTTCTAGAATCCTTTACAGTAGGAACAACTATTTAGATTTAAAAGATAAAAAAGTGTTCTTTAAACTGACAACGCTGCCCTCGGTTGCCGCTCAGCTCCGCATTTGGCAGCTTACAATGACTTACATATCAAATATTATTAACAAACATAATCAGATGACTTCCGTGTCGTCTACCTTAACGGCGATGATACAGCTTGTAGCTTACAATTTCAGTGCTCTATTTGACACGTACTCGATGCCCCAAAAGCGGCTTTTGACTTGCACCTGCTTACTGTTACACACACTGTAAAAAATCTTCTAAAAGTGTTGGTATTCTTTTTGAAACATTTTTTTATTCAGGTCATAATTACAACAAATCGCGGCACAGTCTCGATGACGAAATTGAAATATATTTTTAAAAATTTTATTTACTTTTTGAAAAGGGGATTTACCCATCATAAACTGCATTTGAAAGCGTATATATTAGTATTTTAAACTTACCAATTCCACTGAAAATAAGAAAATGAACCTTGAACGCCGTCAAATACAATTTGTTAATTTCAACAGGATTTTTATTATTCAAAATACTAATTTTTACAGTTGAAATCAGATTTTCAAAAATATTTAAAGCAAAAAAGTCACGTATTTTTAAATCTTTGAAATCCTGCTTTTAGGACTGGTTGTCATGGATTTTGCGGGACGTGTGATGCGAGGAACATCCCGTTTAAATTGATATATTACACACACACACACACACACACACACACACACACACACACACACACATATATATATATATATATATATATATATATATATATATATATATATATATATATATATATTATATATATCAGTAAATACATGAATAATTATATATATATATATTATATATAACTGTATATTTTGCGCATCGCAAGCGTCACATTAAATTAATTATAATTAAAATTTCCTTTGTTTCCGCCCGGGATCGAACCAGAAACTTGCGCGTATGAAGTACATGTTATAACCACTACACTAAGAAAACTACAAAGACTTTCGAACAATGTAAATATATAAAATAAATCGTTAATTTAACTTTGGTGGTTATATTGAAAGATCAGTTGTTTTATACTAATCCCTAACGAGCAGCTGATTTCATTGAACAGCTGATAAATTATAATACGTTGTGTTATGTTGTTAAAGACTAGCTGTGTTAATTTGTCGTTTATATTGATTCGTAACGATCAGCTGATTTCATTGAACAGTTGATAGCATATAATACGTTTCATGTTATGTTGTTAATAACTAGCTGTGTTAATTTATCGTGTTTTCAAAAAAAAACATCGTCTTACAAATAATACAATAAATACAAGATTATTTAATAAAATGCAATACATGTAATCCAAATTAAATAAAAGAAAAAAATATGTTATTGAACCAAAAGTAAAAATCATGTATCAGGTTTTCGAACAAATTTTCTGATACATGATTTTTATTTTTGCTGCAATAACAGGATTTGTTGAAAAGATTTTTCTCAATGAACACGATTAATCAATTACCAATGTAGATACAAAACGTAGTCTAGGGTCTTACCGCGATGTTAGCTCAAATTGTTCTTTTTCCAATTAAAATTTGCTGAATTTGCTACGAAAAAGTAAAAATTGCTACGAAAAAATCATGAGAAGTCGTTTTCGTTTTGATCAGTTTTAGAAGATTCCTTCGGACCTCAGATATTGTAATTAGAGATAAGGGAACATAAAAATTTGAATCTTTTGAAAGATATGGCGGAACGTTTTATGTGTAAAAAGTATTGTACAATCGGAATCAATATCTCATCTAATGTCAAATGCCGCAGACAAGATAATGATAATAACCAGTGATTTTCTCTTAAGACAAATCATACTTGCAAAATTTTATGGTGACCAGTGACAACGCTTAACAATAACACGCGCGTTACCGACAGACCGACACTCACGAATTTATGAGGGTTATTGGTTTTGCGTAATGAAATGTAATCTACGGGAGAAATAGTAGAATTCCGAGTGTTTATCAGATCGGCAGCGGACTTACGAGGCAATCTTCCGGTTCGGAATGGTAAACAGTTCGCATCTTCTTACAGTTGACCGGATTCCTCCTCTTCTCTACCAAGCAAGTTGTGGTGTTCCGGGCGTTGGTAGGCTGTCGTATAATTCTACCGAACAACGATTTTCGACCTATAGTGGGCACCATAATTTCTCAGAAATCCATTGTTGAAATCAGAGAAAGAACGCACCAATCAGAATGAAGCTATTGTGTGCGGGTGATACGAGGTGGTGCGCCGGAAGAAATGCGATAATCTAGCGTACTTTATACCCGAGTACGCCAAATACTAACCAATCAGAAGTGAGTATTGGTTGACGAAGAATTGCAAACTAGGTTCGCAGGCGTAGGCTGTGTGAAAGCCGGGGAAGAAATTCGTGAATTTAGCGTGAATGTTTTTCATTGTAAGCGGAACTAGGTTGTGTAACATTCAGTATGTTGTTTAGGCGATGACAGGCCCTACAAAGAAGTACTAAACTTTAAATGAAAACTTATATCATAACTGTTTGGGAGACATTCGGAATTACAATACTATTTTTATCTGGATTTGTATCAAGAAAATCATCATAAACACTTTGAAATTACTATTTTTGAAACACTGTCAATGCCCGTTGGTACATCCGTAACGTCACGACAAGCAGATACGTATAGGTGGATAGTGTATAAAAAATAAAATAATACTATTCCAAAGTGAATAAAGAAATGAAAATGAAACTCATAACTTTTAGCGAATTCCCATTGAAAATGGACTATTAGAGCCGCCAACATATTAAGACCCAAACCATGGTGTGTGTGTGTGTTCATGTTCACAATTTTGGTCCAATTTGATAAGAAAACTTGGCAGAAAATTGATTACGGTTTTTTTAACCAGCGAAATTCGTTTAAATACTTTCAATATTTTAAATCTTTCAATACACATAATAATTTTGTCTTAAAATGTTTTTGAAAATCCGATTTCACCAACATAATAAGCTTTTAGAACTGAATAAATTAACATTTTTATTTTTTAAAATCTGTTTAAATTAAGAAATCAAATATGGTGGCGGTCATGGTCCATTTTATTATTTTTAAATGTAATTAGAACGTTTACGATGTTAATATATGCAGATTTGAATGCTGAGTATGTTGGTCAAATAAAAATTGTATGAAGGGTAAGGTAAGGAAAAATATTTTTGGAAAGCTTCTATCACGTCAGCGAGACAACTGCGTGCCTTGTTTATTATTAAAAGGTAATGGTTTTTATAAACAGACGATAATGTCACAAGCATTGTCTTTTCTTCCTGGAATCGTCAGCAAAATTGTAAACACACAAAAGTTGTAAACATTTCTGGAAGCTCTTAAGGTGTTAAAGCAGGAGATTCAGTTCGTGGAAATTATTTGCTGTCACAATTATCAGGCTGGAAAATTAGTCAATTCCCTCTGTCGAGGTCGTCATAAAGTTAACAATAGCGCAGACAAGTAGCAGTCTCGCGGACGCGATAGAAGCAAATTTTCATAAAGTAATTTTTTTTATCTTACCATTATTTTGAAGTTCTGATTTCACCATCATAACCAACAGTGAAATCTGCATATATTAGAATTTTTAAAATACACTGAAATTACCAAATGCATCCTGCACGTCGTAAAATCAAATTTCCCTAATTTTGAAGTATTTTCAACATTCAAAGTAATAATGTAAGTAGTTTAAAAAGTGATTACGATTATGAAATCAGGTTTTTAAAACAATTTGTTGAGAAAGTATTATGAACTTTTACAGATTAGAAATGGTCGGTAATATTTATAATATATAAAAAATAAATATAAATAAAAATATTTTAATAATTATGAAATATTTAAATGTATAGATTAAAATATTTTGAAATTGTTAAAGAGTGGATTGAGGCTGTAAGTGTTTGAAAACCATGGTGGCTTTTATGGTTTGAGTGTTAGATTTTAAATAGCAAACAAATGTGTTTTGTTTAAATATATTTATTTGAATAAATATATTTAAACAATATATATATATATACATATATATATATAAAGTATATATGATAAAAAAATTGTTCACTGTGTATAAAAAATTTCCTGAATATGTAATTAACAAATGCAGTAAAAATATGGCTCCTAAATACAAAATTGTCATATATAGTGAGATAATTGATTGTTGAGTGTACAACTAACAAATATTTTGAAAAGAATGACTTTTGATAATACAATTGACAAATATAGTGATAATAATGAATCATGTAAAACAACTGACAAGTATAGTGAGAAAAACGACTGATAAATATAGTGAGAATAATATTCATGAATAAAGGGGTTGGTGGATGAAATGATAGGGTTGATTTTGGCTGAACAATTGACAAAAATAATGATATCAATGATTCGTAAATTTAAAAATAAGAAATGTAGTGATAACAATGATTAATGAATAGAAAATTGATAAAAATGAAGTGAACAATGATTCCTGAATAGACAATTGACAAATACGAGTATATGGAAAAAAATATTTCATAAAAGAAAAAAAATTATGAGAACAAATATTCCTGAATACACAAATAACAAATATAGAGAAAACAATTATTCCTGAATAGTCAAATGACAAATATAGTGAGGACAATTATTTTTTAATAGACATATAACAAATATAAGGAGAACAATTATTCCTGAATAGACAAATGACAAATATAGTGAGGACAATTACTTTTGAATAAACATATAACAAATATAGGGAGAAGAATTATTCCTGAATAGACGACAAATGAGAAATATAGTGAGATCAATTATTTTTTGAATATACAAATGACAAAAATAGTGACAACAATGATTCACGAATAGACAAATGAGAAGTACAGTGTGATAAACGATTCATGAATAGACAACTGACAAATGTAGTGAAAATAATGATTCATGAATAAACAATTGACAAAAATAATGATAACAATGATTCGTGAATAATCAATTGATCAATAGACACAAATATTTCTTCGAACAGATAAGTTATAAATAAACCAAACATCTGTTGTCCTTGCGTCCATATATGTGTGTGTGTTCGACTTTCTTCTAACTAACATTAATTAAATGACAAGACCGAATGCATGATAGGTTTTGGGGAAATTTAAAGAAACAACAAAGTTTGAAAATATTTTCCATTAGTTTTTTTTAATATTGAAAAAACTAGTTAATATTTTTCGAAAGTGTAAATTAGCAACGCAGAAGCTTCACATTTCGTGAAAGTATGGATAGTGTTTGAATACGAAGGAATGCAAAAGAAAATAAATAAACGAGGAGCATTTTTCAAAATGTTAGAGTAACAACAGAACAAACCTACCTGACGCTTTACTAAACTGTATCGTGTTTTTATTAACTCTAGAGTAGACGTGTTCTACAGAGTGAAGTAGAATTTACCTGTCAACAAAGTATCAAAGCAAATAAAACAATCCAAACAAAACATCAACAAATAAATAATGCTTTATTATTTAGCACAAAAAATGTTAAAATTATCTTGTTGTTTTGCATTATTTTACGTTTTCTCTATAATAAGTATTAAATGGTCAAGCACGTGCTCATAAAACACCTCTTTTCAAATATAAACTATACAGTAAGAAATGGATCATCTGAATTCCACATCGTCTGAAATGCCGATACGCGGACTGCACAGTTTGCAGGGTGTATTTATTACTTTTTTTGCTTAACGTCCGTAATTATACCAGTTTGACTAATGAGGACGAGGTTTCAGCGTTAATAAGTCAACGGTAGTAAATGTAGGTTGAACTAAGAACTCTTAGAGACGCAGTTTAGATATATAGCGTATTGAGCGGTGCTTTAGCCAAATCGATCACCGAGCCCTAAAACGTTGATGCCCAAAGATAAAAAATAATTTTGAATCTATTCTACTTACGTCTATAAACAGTGCAAAAGATCGAGCGAAGTAGAGAAACCTTTCTAAATGTTTGATTTTTTTCCAAAAGACGCTTTTGTTGAGATCTATAAGTATTAAAATAGGTAAATTATTGAAAAATCCCACCAAAAATTGTTTTGATCCAAAGTACGTTTATAAATTTTTGAAATTTTTCTGACGTAACCTATCGAAATTGGATAAGAACTATTAAAACTTTAATTTTTGCACATTTGGTAGCTTTAAGTAGGCACTTTATGTGTGAAAACTAAATTACACATATTTAGAACAAGTATTACTTCTAGTTTAAAATAATACACGACACTAGGTAAATAAAAATAAAAAATACTATATTTACTACAAAAATTTAATCTCATAAATACCGCAAAATATCGACGTCAACCTGTATATTTTCAATAATCTTTTTTTTGTATTTTAAGACGAAAAGCACATTTAGGCTATTATAGCCTCCCTAAATGTAAGTGTGAGTGTAAAGTGATAAAGTGGTAAGTGTAAGACTCGGGTACCGCGAGGGACGTCTGAATCCTCTCAATAGGTGCAGCTAGTCTGTATCCCCCTGCGGGGTCAATAGTCTATATAAAACTAAGTAAGTTATAGTTAGGTAGACAGACAGACAATTCCGAATTTATAACGATCCTTGATTTTTGTCTATTGTCCTTATGAATATGGATAAATGACATTTACATGACAAATTTAATTGAAATAGATCAATAAATTAAGACATTCATACAAGTGAATATATATATATATATATATATATATATATATATATATATATATATATATATATATATATATATATATATATATATATATATATTTATATATATATACAGTAAAATATCTCTAGAGTAGTATTGAAGGGAACGTTAGTTTTCGCTGCTATAATGGAATTTCCGCTATGGAAAGAGCTTAATCAAAACTTATATAAAATGTGTTTTTATTTATAAAACGTATTAAAAACTTTTTTTAATCTGAAGTATTGAGTGCAAAGTTTATTGAAATAACACTTTAGGTCGTACATTTTTTAAAAACAATATTTATTAAGTAATACTGTATGAATAAAATACTGTAATTATGAGAAGTTTTTTCCGAAACTACTGCAGAACCACTTCATCAATCACTTCAAATATCTTGAAGCTATTTCATTCATTATAGGCCTTCTGTATTGTATTTTCATTTTTCATTATCGCGCCAACAGAAGAACTAGCTAAATTAAAATTTCGGCAAACATATACTTGCTACACACCTTGCTCTAAAACACGCATCTAACCTTTACATCTAGGATAAAATTTTCCGCTTGGACGCCATTAAACTGTATTGTAAATGTATAAAAAAAATGCACAACTTAAAAAATAAACTAGTCACAAAACACACGAGTGCTACCATATTGAGAAATAGGATTCAATATTATGATATATGCACGTGTTTCGCCACAGGAATAAACGATTCCTGGAATTTTGTTGGCCTCAATAGCGAAAGTCACAATACATATTTTTGCTGTGTAAATGGAAAGGTACCAACACGTTTTGCCGTTATAGAAAGTTTTTTGTTGTAAAGAAATCCGCAATAGAGAGATTTTACTGTGTATACATGACAAGACTGAAATTTTAATTCAAACAGCAAAAAAATTAAATTTAGTAATACCTTGAACAAATTTGTTAAACAACTAAATTTAATTTTTCTTAAACTTTTAATAAGTGCTGATTGAATTACCGTAATCATTGTAATTTGCATTATAAATTCTGAAAATTAATGGAAATACTTGATTCCGACGACGGTCTGTGTTTATTTAAGCATTTTGGAAAAAATTAAAAGATAATCCATGCAGATTTAGGCCTAAAGGATGACTGGAATGTACCGGTAACATGAAACAGGTATTGTGATATTGTTACTTTTTGGAAGTTCGTTTCAATCGCGTTAGCGAACCAGCTGCGTGCCGTGATTATTGGCCTAGTAAAGACGTCAGACGTGAAGTGCTGTCATATCACAATAGTTACACATGAAGCAATTAAGTTGACGCTTGAAGGTAAAAATATTTTTGTTGTTAAAAACTGTTACCATGGTAATGCGGTGCAGTTAAGCAACGAACGAGTGTTTAAAACGGTCGTCATGGTAACAGAGTCTTAAAGCTAGAACTACGCATGCGCAATAGACAGTCTGATGCTTTTCTGTGTAGCCTAATTGGATACATAAACGTGTAAGTTAGACGTTTTGATATTTTACTTTGAAATGGTCGCCATTTTAAAATAACCGGTTGACAATCTTGTCAAACTTTATTTTGGTGCGAAGTTTGAAACAAATCTGATTAGAATTTTTAAAATTATTCCTGAGGACAGGATCGGTCGTTCATTTCACAGAACTGGGTCCGGGAATATACCATGATGATAGCTTAAAATACTCCTTTTTATATTCAAGTTATTTCACAATAAGAACCAATCCATATTAAGGACTAGATATTTTATACGGTATTCAAAAATTTAAAAAAATATAGCGGCAATTTTTAAATGTTCAAATTTGCATTGGAAATACTAAAATGAAACCTGAACGCCGTCAAATTAAAAATTTCAACCGATTTTTAATATAAAAATTCTATGTAATGTATTTTTAAAGCTAATTTATGTAAATTTAAGAGTATTTAAAAATAGAAAATGGTAGCCGTTTTTTAAAAACTTTCCTCTAAGTTTTGTGAATGGTTTCGAGGTAAATAGCAAATATTCAAATGTCACTTTGAAACTATGTTTGACACGATAATAAAAATTATAGGTGAATGTCCATTAAAAAATGAACTATTAAAGGTGCCATAGTTGGACTCGAGACCTTAGAATGTGCACCTATCCATATTTATAGAACTCTAAATCACTTTCTGAGGGGTTGTTAAAATCTGGAAAAATGTACAAAAAGTAACATTCTGAATTTTTGAAAATCCGTAGAAATTAGGAAATTTAATTTGATGGAGGTCAGGGTCCACTTTTTCATTTCCAAAACAATTCACAAGGTCAAAATGTAAGATAATGAAGGCAAGTACACAGGAATTATTAGAATTCCGTTAAGTCTTTTCAAATTTGTAACCTCTGACTCATTTGAAATTTATAATTTCCATATAAATTTTAAAATATTCTAAATCGTGTATTTTTATCTACCTAAGAAATGTTGTTTCGCATTCTTTTTGGCAATAATATTTTAGGCAACAATTTTATAGGCTACATTTTTATCGATATCAAGCTCTATTAGAATTGTTAAAAAGAACTACTTATTTAATAAAAAAAGAGTAAATGCCACTTTATAATAAGTCAAACATTTTCTATAAACTACGAAATTTCCGAAAAATAATTTATTTAAAAAATCATTATCTATCGGTCTCCATGCAAAATTAATGCATATTTAATTAATTAATTACTATCTTTTAATAAACTGAAAACTAAGCATGAAAATTTATAAGCTGTATCAAATGAATTTTAGGTTGCTCTACAAAAAAAACTACGTATGCAAAAAAACTAAAAAAATAGCTCAAAATGCATTTCGTGAGTAAAAATAACGGGGATTTGTAAATAGAAATGGAAAACAAACCTTGATCGCCGTCATTGATGACTTGATCTGAAACCAAAAGAAAAACTTCAACTGTGGTCCTTAATTTTCTTTTTAAAGTTTACGAAATACAATGAGACCTCTACTTCATAAGGCTTATTTATTGCGAAACATGAAAATGTTAAAGAAAACGATACCATATTTAGAAAGGAAGAAGTCACTATCCTACATCTAGAAGTATTACAATTAAAACAATTGAAATTGTCTAGCACATATTGTCGGCGAGCCATAAGGTTGAACGAGATGTTTGCCTAAGTATAGTCCAGCCACTTAATAAACGGCCTGCGCGAGAATTTTTTGCGCATGTAGGATAATTTCCTTCAACTCCAACAGTCTAGTGACACAGAATCTACCAACCTGACTCTACAAAGTATTGTTATTCAGCGATAGTGAAGGAAAAAGAAGGAATTGTGGTGAAAGTGTAGGGACTCGACCTCTCACTCGCACATTTTTCTCTCTGTGCCATTGGTGTTCTTAGCAGGCCGTTTTCTAAGCAGCTGACTTATAAGTGTTGAAGACGTCCTTATTAAATTTCTAATTCGCTAAGCCTGAGGAGTGTCATTCTCGTGGCCAGGATTGAAGATTAGATTTTAGTTTAGTCAGTGATAATGTGGATAATGGCGTATCTCCTGACGTGTTGTAAACAAATAAAAATGTTTGAATCTGGCCCAAGCCGATTCAGTTGGAATGAGATCGCTAATACAATGCGGTATTCTCAGAAACTTGTGACCTATTAATTTGTCGACCCTGTAAATTTGTTTCTCTATTTTTTTCGCCAGATTGAAGTCCTAAAAAGAAGAAAACAATATTCCAGCACATTTGTACTACACAAGAAATGACGAACGCATACAAATATTAATTCTGCTGAACTCTTAAACTAATAGCATCACACTAGAAATTATATAAGGCCTAAAACTGTTAAAACAAATGGTAGCCTGTAAGTTAGGAGAAAACATTAAGATACAAACAGTTTAATTAAAAAAAACGTATGCAGTGCGGGACTGGCCGACAGAAGTGACTACTTTTGGCATGTCTGACTATGTTTTTGCACTATTACGATTTAATTATTTTCATAAAAATTTAGATGCATGCAGGAAAAGGCTAGTCTTGAAAATTATGTTTGTATTAAATTTCGCTTGTGTGTAAGTAGGGTCTATACAACTTAAAAATTAACTGAAACTGTCACAGACTATGAATGTGAGTATCTTAAGCTATATAAAGGACTTTAATAATTAATCAGTTTATAACCATACTTTTGACAGTTATACAGTCTAAGTATAATAATAAATATAATATTTGTGATTCTGGCATTAAAAAATCGGTATACATTAAATAATTTAACTACTTTAATTTAGAAAATATACATTTTTTAAATGAACAATTACAATAAACATAACCTCACTTTAAATGATATTGAAGCTATTGTGCGAAATCAGCTCTTTAGAAGTAGTCACTTCGAGTCTAGATATATACAAGAACAGTATATGCTGTGAGTTACACTTGTTTTGTCAACTACGACCATACAAGTTTTCACTTCAAAAATACAATTTATTAATCACTAAACAAAAATTAGAGCGTTCAGTGACGGCAAACTGAATTTTGTCCTCTTGCAAAACATACACCCATACCCCGCGATAAGAGTAGTTACTTCAATTGCAAAATTTGGAAACCAAATTTCAATTTATGAATATTATAAAATCAAAATAAAACATTAATTTGTCTAACTTAAACTAAAGGTTCAGTAGTTGCTAGTAGTTCAGCAGCTGAAACGCCTTCAACTGCTCGGATACTGCGCCGCAACACACGGTCGTAGGGGAAAAATTCACATTCACCCCTCATAGCTCGCCGGCTTTTTGACACTGAGGCGCTCTGTTTTTTGTCCTAATTAGTGGTAAGCGATTGCGAGATGTATATATAATCGAGACAACAAAACAAGCGAGTCAACCATCGAATACCAGTTAGGTTGAACAGTCGAAATGTTTGACAATGATGATTACAGACTGCTGACTCAGTTTTTAGAGCAATGTTTTAATTGTCTTTAACTGGACATCAGTATTGCTATTTAGAATATTTAACGACAATGTAATTTTTTAATTGTTTTTCTATTGTATTTTTCTCTTTACCTTTTATTGTAATGTTTTATTTCGTCTTGATAAGTAATAATTGTAATAATAAAACAGTGTTATATTTTTACCTAAATTATGGAAAATAAAAAACAAATTGCAAAATCTATAAATTTAAAAAAAATACTTACTAACTACTTCGTCATTACCTAAACAACAAAGGAATTGTTCCGATTAAACACCAAAACAACCATGCTAAAAATCCCTGTACTTCTCTCCCGGCTTTGAAAGAACCGTAGTCTACGAAACCAAATTCACTGCCGTCAACCAAAACTCACTTCCGAATGGTTTACAGTGCACGCGTATCTCGGATCTATACTACGCTAGACTAACACACTTCTGCCCAGACATTACTGCCGGCATGAGTCAAGGATAACGCTCGACCTCATACGGCTAAAAACACAGTTCTGTGCCTTTAAAATCTCAGTTTTCAGCTGCTGGACCACCTTCCATATAGTCCAGACTTGGCTCAAAGCGATTTTCGTCTTTTCGGTCATAAAAGAACAGTCGCGAAGAGGCCATACGGCGGTGCAAAATTTTCTGAACACCAGGCAAAAAACCTTCTTCCAGGAAGGAATTCAAGCGCTGGTTAAAAGATGGGCTAAGTGCATAGAAGTAGGAGGGGATTGTGTTGAAAAATTAATGCTAGTATCATTTGTGCAAGTACAATAAATATACATATTTTTCAATTTCACTTTACTTATTGACTGAACCTCGTAATCTTTTAAAAAAACAAATTTTTCGTAATTGTCACCAAATCACTTTTGTAAAGTGCAAAGTTGAAATTAAGCGCTCCAAAAATCATAAAAAACGATTGAGACAAAACTATTTATTTTTCCTCGACTTGACTAAGTGATCTAAATACAAGTAAATTATAACAGAAATGTGCTCAGTCGAAAGTTAAGTGCACTTTATAACTTAATCTGTCTTTCAGCAACCATTGATTTCCTTTCTAAATGAATTTCCTCCTTATTAGTTAGAATATTGCTTTTAGTTACATGAACACAAGTTTGCTTTTAAAGTAAATTCTTAACCAATTTCCAAATTTGAAATTATTCTATTGAAAACAGAGCAGCTGTTGCGGTAAGACACAGATCCGTGAAATAAAAAGGGAACCGATCCTGATCCGTGAGATATTCGTTTTTGTTTTTTGTTTGTGTGTGTGTTTTTTTATTAGTGTTCATGGTTGAATTATATTTAAAACGTGCGTGAAGATTGACATAAATAGCTTGAAGTCTCCTACGAAGAAAAATGCGTAAAAGTTTCAAAATGGCTGCCATTCAAAACTTAAAAACTCCATAACTTTTTATATACCAAAAACGTTTATGAAAACATCAATTTCACCATCATAATCAACATTAAAATTTTCATAAATTACCATTTTAAATCACTGAAAAAAAAGGAATTTTAATGTGTTAATTTTGGTTTTTTAAATAAATTGCATTTTAACTCTAACATATCCGCTGATGTAATTAAAACTTAGCGCGAAATCTATTTTCGTATAGCGTGGGTAAGTTTTGGTTACACGACGAAATACGTTTAAAAATATCGGCCATTTGGAAACTCAAAAATCATATTTTTTCATGAATTTTTAAGCTAATCAACTCGTTTCAAATACCGTATTTTACCTTAGCAATCCGCGTTAAAATCTGCATTAACCAACTTATACAGTTTAAATCTGTTTAAAAAATCCCAGATTGGTACCGCGTCTAATTCTGACGTGTGCATTTCACAAGAATTCAGCCACCATACAGCAGTGATTTCTGTGACAGTGCATGTAGTTTGATTGGGGTAATTCTGTTTGTCATACTTACTAATTACTGAACGGACACGTCATATTTACCTATAGATCCTAATTACAAAAAAAAAATAAATAAATAAATAAATAAAACATCAATATAATATTATATGTTCTATGCTCATGGACAGAACAGCCAAAACAATAACCAAGGACAAGAAGCAGCGGAAAGTCAAATCCAAGCGAACGATCCAAATCTCTGACAAAGAAAGAAAAGCAAGATCACAATGAATGAAGCAATACGCTTTCTACGAGGAAGGAACAGAACATTAAAAAGTGATTGATTTAGTGTACTTCAAAGTTGGGTGAAACAAATAAAGAGAATATTACATGTTATTTTTTATTCTTACAAAAACATCATTATCTCTATATTAGTTTCGTTTTTACAAATAATGCTAATTATGGTTATATTGAATATTAATTTTGTTTTTCCTTTTACGGATCGTTCTGGATATTATTTTGTATAATGTATAGGGCCTATATAAACTTATATACTGTTATAATAGTGTTAATTTGAATTTTGTTTTAAAAAAAAGAGCTGGATTTTGATGTTAGATTTTGCGGGACACGTGATGTGAGGAACATGTTCATATTGATATATAACTATTTTGTTTGCTCGTCGCAAGTCGTAAATTAATTATAATTAAAAATATCTGTGTTAATGGCGGGATAACCACTACACTACGGAAACTACGAAGAAATTTGACCGATTTAAGTACATGAAATGAATCGTTAATTTAATTTTGCTAGTTATATTAAAATATCATTTGTTTTATATTAATTCGTAAAGATCAGCTGATTTATTTGAATAGCTGATAGGCTATAACATGTTTCAGTGCATGTTGGTAGAAACTAACTATGTTAATTTGTCGTGTTTAAAACAAATTATCGTAATTAAAATAAAAAAGGAAGAGAAAACAAAATACATGATTTTTATTTTTAGTTTAATAACAGAAGTTTTTTATTCTACAAAGCTGTGTGTCATTTGGGATTCAAGATGTCCGACTATTTTCTAACCGATGAAGGGAATCAAGTTGCACTAAATGTACGATCTGAAGCGAAAGACAAAACAGGGTGTTTAGAAGGCACATAATGTTTACAATTTGAAGATGCAGAAGAAGTTTGAAATAGCAAAGTAAATAAGGATTACCATATTGTGCTTAGGATGAAATTGAATAGTAAGCTCTATGAGACATTGTAATAGATAACCAACTTGAACAAACAACGAAAAAAACTAAAAGAAAATATCCGCGACATATTTCTGTCCCGATGACTTGATTAAAGCGGATTTCTAAAAGAATTTTTTACCCTTTTTGTAAAAAAACGTTACGAATCTTAAAGATATGAAATAGCTGCTATTTTAAAACTGTTCAACGAATTTCGCTGGTTAACGAACGTGTTCAAACTGTGTTCATTAGTCAATTTTTGTGCCAAGTTCGAATGAATTTTGATTCAAATTTTCAAAAATTCAAATTGCGAACTTGAGGGTACTAAACACACACACACACACACACACACACACACACACACACACACACACACACACACAAGAGAAATAAAGAAAGAGAGAGAGAAAAGAAGGAGATGAACAGTCTTGTTCTGAGGATATAAGAATTAATAGATGCATGAAAATCTCAAATCGGTATTTTTCATAATCACCAATTTTTGATGTATACAATTTCGATCTATACAATTAGTGAACATAAAATATTATTAAACAGTTTTATATATTTCGATCTAATGTTTAGAAGTAAAATTTGAATGGGAGACTTTCCCCGAGCGGTCGAAAATTTAAATTTACATACATTTTTAACTCCCTATATCTGTCATTTTCCACTCTGCAAACGAACGGCTGAAATAAATATTTAACGAAGTTTGGACGTTCTACCCCCTAACCCAGTCTCCACGGGTTTGTGGCGCCCCATCCCTCTAGCCAAGGTTTTTTTTGGCGACAAATAAGGGATGAAGTTTTTGTGACTAAAGTAACTGGAGTGTACTCCAACGTTAACTCTTGCGTACTACGTAAGGGTGGAATTTCGTGTGGTTTGGGTTGGGATAGGGTGTGAGAAGTGTTTAAAGGTGAAGTGTTTTGTCTTGTTCATATCTTTTGTTAAGTTATTTTAATTAATTCGGAAATCGTATTTGTAAATATTTTTTTATTGTTTACACAATAGAGGTACATTTTCTG
The DNA here is from genome assembly GCA_022606455.1 of Callitettix versicolor. Lineage (NCBI taxonomy): Eukaryota > Metazoa > Arthropoda > Insecta > Hemiptera > Cercopidae > Callitettix > Callitettix versicolor. The sequence goes on from CM040185.1 coordinate 54,729,367, forward strand.
TTTTAGTTAGTGAAATTATTTTGAAAAGTACTAGGTACTGGAGTGGCCATCATGGAAAACCCAGTTCCTGGACCTTTGTATGAGCGATGCTCTACACACACACACACACACACACACACACACACACACACACACACACACACACACACACACACACACACACACACACACACACACACACACACACACACACACACACACACACACACACATATATATATATATATATATATATATATATATATATATATATATAGATTCGTATGCTTAATAAATTATCTTTCTAATTAATTAAAATCTTTAAAATTCATAACATTTTCTTATTAATTTTTTTAATACTAATTTTACCATTGTAATCATCGTTGAAAATTTCACAATTAGCATTTTAAATTTTAATGTTGATTAATTATGGTGAAATGAGAATTTAAAGAAAGCATAAAACTAAAAATATTTCGGAAATTTGCTAAAATCACGTCAGCGAAAGAGCTGCGTGTCGTCAATATTTATGTCTTTCCTATATATAGATATAAAGTTGATATAGTGACCGGGCGGGGGAGAAAGATTTTGATGGATCTTCAAATTTTCAGGGCAAGTTGAGGCCGAAAATGTTTGGAACATGTTTTAGGGCTTATTGTGATGTTGGTTTTTGATGCGAGCGCAAAAAGTTATATTGGTAGATTTAGTAAAAGATCAGATGTTTTATATTAATTCGTAAGGACCAGCTGATTTCATTGAACTGTTGATAGGTTGTAATAAGTTTTAGGTTATGTCGTTAAAAAAACTAGCTTTGTTAATTTGTCTTTTTTCGAACAAATTATAGTAATTAAAATAAAAAGAAAGAGAAAACATAACACATGTTTTTTATTTTAACATGTATCATGTTTTAGGGCCGGTTGTGATGTTGGATTTTGCGTGATGCGATTTTGCAAAATTTTATACTGATATATAAGAGTTTATTTTGTATCATCTGTGTGTGTTTGTTTGTGTGTGTGCGCGTGTGTGTGTGTGTGTGTGTGTGTGTGTGTGTGTGTGTGTGTGTGTGTGTGTGTGTGTGTGTGTGTGTGTGTGTTTCATGGATGAAAATAAAGTGAGAAAAAAGTTTCCAAAAATCGATCACCAGATTGATTAATCACGTGATAATGTAACTGTTTAACAGCGAATAGAATAAAGTAATACCCAAGCATCGTATTTAATCAGAAAGCAAAAGATTTTCTAAATAAAACGTATTTCTCTTAAAGTTTTTAATCCGTTAAAATACAAAGTTGCTGAATAATTTATGGATTAAAAGATTTATCTGATGGAATAAACCGGTTATTTTTATAAGCAACCAGTGATTGCAATAATGTTTGTTATTTTAAAAATAGGATTTGTATAGAAAACAAATTGTTGCAAAGCTAACATGATAATGGGAACGGATGCAGAATCGTTAAAGAAATAATTGGATCACAAACACACGCTTTACAAAATAACGAAGTTCTAGCAGTTTCCTCACAGTGGTCAGGTTCAATATGTAGTTCCAGTTTGTATGCAATTCATTTTTTATTTTCAGTATATCAGGTTCTTTAAAATAATAAAACGATGGGGTGAAAATCTGATATCAGCTGATTCTCCTTAGATCTGATAACTGAAGGTTTTTAAATTTTGAAAACGTAAAAATAAAACCTGAATACAATTAGATTAATTTGCCCATTTACCTTTAGTTTGGTATCGTTGTCTGATAATAAGTTATTGGTATTTATTTAAATAAAAGTATTGTTTGTGAACTTCCATTGGAAAAATGAGGTATTTAAACGGACCACACCCAGACCTGGGACTTTGAAATGAACATCGAACATTACCTCTAAATCACTTTTTGAAAGGTCATTTATTTATGTATATATATATATATATATATATATATATGTGTGTGTGTGTGTGTGTGTGTGTGTGTGTGTGTGTGTGTGTGTGTGTGTGTGTGTGTGTGTGTGTGTGTGTGTGTGTGTGTGTGTGTGTGTGTATGAGATAAGGTCAAAACTTTTCTAGAATTGATCGGTGGAAATTTATTGAAAGTACGAATAATATTTAAAACTTAATTTCCTTCAAAATACTCTCCTCCTGTTTATACACAATCGGATGCTTGTATATTGTTGCCAGCATTTTTGAAACTTCTAACTAGATTTTTCAGAGTCACGAATTTGTTTAAGCTATTTTGTTTAAGTAAATTTGTTTAAGCGAATTTGTTTAAGTAAATTATGTTGCTTAGCAAATCGATCTTAGTGCTAAGTTTGAATCCATTTTGGCTAACATTGTGAACATTAGCAGGCTTTCTCTCTCTCTCTCTCTCTTCTCTCTCTCTCTCTCTCTCTCTCTCTCTCTCTCTCTCTCTCTCTCTCTCTCTCTCTCCTCTAAAAACGTCTAAAGTTGTTGTAAAAAACTGTAATGTATAGTACAGATTACTTTTTTAAATAACAGTGTTGGAAAATCTTAACTTTTTATTTTTTTTTCGAAAAATATGTTTTCAGCAGATTAAAATCTCAATAATCTACAATTTTCTTGAAAATTCGTTTTAAAAGCAGAAAACGTAATTGATGGCGTTCAAGGTTCATTTTCATTTTACCAAAGCTATTTCAAATTATTTAAAACTAATCGACGCAGTTTCGGTGATTTTATTAGTGAAATCAGTTTTCAATAAGTGCGCGTGAACGAGAGAGTTACAAAAAACACCTTATAATTAGATTTTACGGTTTTAAATTCGGTCTGAAAGACGATAAAGTTAGAGTGCTAACGTACATAACGGCGTTCTGTGGATGGTTCAGCGATTTTGTAATCCGCAGGAAAAATCTTAATTGCACAACACTTCCTGTATCTAACCGGAACAAGCAGATCCCATTAGCTACCGGAAGAGGGATGGGGGCTACTACACTTCAGGAATCTGAAAAGGTCCCTGGGCTTATTTCATGTTGTTTTTCCTTCTAGGAATAAAGTTTTTAACCGTTTAAAAAGTTTGCTTATTAATTGTGATAAAAACGTTTCTATAATGCAAAATTATATTTTTATATACATTAAATTATTAAACTAAAACATTTCCTTCTTAAAAATTATAAACAATTATTAAAAAGATATCTTTTAGATCGGTGTTTTCGTGGTAAACAAGAAGAAGCTTATTCTGAGCTGAAGGATATAAAATCAGGAGTTTCGCAAGGTAGTGTTTTGGGACCCTTAATTTATCTTCTATATCCTAGAGGTATCCCAGTGCCAACGCAGCCTGGCAGTTGTATAGCTATATCTGTCATCGCCTGAACAACTTAGGAATTAAGTTACACAACTTGTTCCACTTAATAACAAACTACCCTAAAAATCCCCGTACTTCTCTCCCGCCTTAGAAAAGATCCGTAGCCTGCGAAACCTAATTCACTGCCGTCAACCAGTGCACGCTTATCTCGGGTCTATACTACGCTAGGCCCCGCTGGGGGGGTGCATACTAACTGCTCCTATTGAGAGGAGTCTAACACACACTTACACTTACAACATTACACTTACGACTTTAACACTTCACACTCAAACTTACATTTAGGAAGGTAATAACAGCCTCAGTGTGTTTTTCGCCTCAAAATAAAAAAAATACTACGCTAGACAAATTCACTTGTGCTTAGGCATTACTGCCGGCGCATAACATCGCATCTCCCGTACATAAAGACTTTATTCTGACTGGTACGTTCTTTCTCTAGTTTTAACAATGGAATATTGAGAAATTATAGTGCCCGCCATAATTTCGAAAGTAAATACAGGTCGAAAATCGTTGTTCGGCAGAACATCGAGGAGGACCACCCACTACACAACAACTACACAGCAGCTTACCAACAGCACAAGACACCACAACTTGCTCGGGAGGAAAGGGCGGATCCGGCCAACTATAAACAAACGGATTTTTAGTTTTTTCACTTCACCATTTCGAATCGGAGGGGTGCCTCGCCAACCAGCTATCGACCTGGTAATCAGCCCGGACTTCTTCTATTTCTCCCGCAAACTAGAACAACTAGCTTAAAAAAACTTACGTTGGGGTTTTTAGAAGTTCTTCCTGTCGTGTTCGTTTAATTGTACATGTTACAGCTTGCTGTTCAGTTAAATGCAACAATACGTCATCATATACACGATCAAAATTTTCTGTAATTATCATAGCAAGAGGTTCATCTGGGAATTAAAAGTGACCAGTCTCTTTAAAGAAATAAAAATGTGCTTGAAGTAAAGAAAAATTGCTGAAATATCGTATTAACGAGAAGGCGTCTATGCTGCTCGATAACGAAGGATTATACAGAAAACTCAAGAGGATTAAACCTTTTGAACTCGCGGTGTAGTCAGCACATACTGGGAGCAGCTATAGATTAACCTGGACTACGCTTATTGTACTTGTCAAATGTAAACTGATTGTTATTTTTGTTACTATTTTCAGTTAAAACAATTAACAAATTGTGAAATTAAATTATAATATATACAAATGAACTGAAATGTAGTTCATATGAATCCAAATAGAACGTTTGGGTTGTTACTCAAAAGAAAGCTCAAAAGAAATCATAGTAACAAGTGTTAAAAACTGAATAAATTATCATTTTTAGCGCATTGCATTCAATATCAGTTTTGAAGAACAAACTTATAAAAACTGCAAAAAATATAAAATTTGTAATTTTATTCCATTAAAATTGTAAAAATATTAAGAAATATAAACCTACATTTTTCGTAAGGGTTAATTTTTGTCTTAGTTTGGAGGAACCAGTCAAAATATGCTCATGAAATGTATAATAATTTGAAGCTTGTATCTTCCCTTAACCTACAAAATAATATAAATTACGAGTATTATAGTCACTTTGTATTTACAACAAACAGCTAATCAACACACGCTTCTAATTAAACAGCTGATCAGCTAATAAAATCATTTTACTGTACAATAAACAACAACCATAACTTTTAAAAATAAATATTAAACATTCTTAGATCTGTGCAGGCCCAAGTACAAAAGTGTTTTCAAAATTTGATTGTTAAATGGTAAAATATTTATTTAGACTAATAAAAGGAAACGTTTGTGTAAACAGGAAGAACTACTTCTACAATTTTTAACATAGGTGGACAAAAAATGGTCGGACAATACTAGACTTTAAAATTTCTAATTAAATAATTTAATCTTAAATAATGAAGTAAAAAAAACACCTGGCGTTATCTGCAGCTTTTTTTAAAAAAACTATTTTAATTAATAAAAACTGAACAATTTTAATTCATTATCTTTCAGATGTTCATCTTTTCCACGGGTAAAGTTGTGTGACTGCTGTTAGTTAATAAGGTAGTAAAATTAGCAAATTAATAAAAAAATAATTTATAAAAAAAGTAAATAAATGATAATATATTTACTGAATGTGTAGAGTTTGTTTTTTCTGTAGAAAAAGAAAAAATATTTTGAAATACGCTTAAGGTAAACATTATTAATAATATAGTTTGTTTTACTATTTTTTCATTAACGTTTCAAAATAATTTGATGTTTGAATAAGCATGATATTATGTAAAACTTACTAAGAAATGGTTTTAGTAATGTTCCAAGGAAAAGCTTATACATAACCTGTAAGTCTAAATTAGATTTCGGGCGTAATGAAAATTTATAAATTTATAATCCGCATTGAGCGATCCACCTTTCATTTTAAAGGTCTCGTTAATCCCTAAACCGCTCCAATAAATGGAAAATTAAAATTTCTATAAGAAATTGAAATGAAATTGAAAACAGTGTCAAAACCTGTTTATTATTTTTTCCTTGAACGAAGTATTAAGAATGTAATCTATGGTATGTAGTGGATAAGTATATTTTTAGTATTACAAAATCTGCCAAACTACATGTCTCCGAAATTCAATAAATAAATAAAAAATAACAGGACGATGTCTGTTTGGATGTGTGTTTTCAAACAAAACTAATTGACCAGTTCTTAGTAAATTTGGCTTTTAGTGTGATTTGGTTGTTCTTAAGAATTAATTTTTAATTTTATATGAGCTTGAATTTTCTCAAACTCGGTATAAATAATTTCGTTCAAACTTCGCTCACTTGTGATCTCAACAAAATACATGGATAAGCTGATGGTTTGGCGATCCCACCGTACTCATACAACTTCCGCTCTGGGCCAGGTTGTCGAGGTGGCTAAGACTCGGGTAAGTACGCTACGTCTCTAAACTAACTACGCCCCTCGTGGTCGCAGCATCAAGACGCAATTACTGCCGTAAGTTTTTACACATCTCCTTAACTCGGAACGGATTTTAAAACTTCAAAAGATACCGTAAATGCAGTTTTTAAATCTTATTATTATTGAAAAATCCTGTTTTCAGAAGTATTTACACAACAAAGTATAAATTTAAAAAATATATGTGGTCACTATTTTGAAACTGTAAAATGAATTTCGGTGGGTAAAAGTTTTGTAGAAACTATTAACAATGATTTTTGTGCCAAGTCTCAATTAAATCGGATTAAGATTGCGAACGTGAGCCTGCTAACATAATCATACAAACAAACACACACACACACACACACATATATATATATATATATATATATATATATATATATATATATATATATATATATTTAACGAACCTTCAAAAAGTAATCTAGAGGTTAGAATTTGCGATTATTTCAAGGCCCCGGGTCTGGGTCCTACCATAATGGCTACTACAATGACTTATTTCCAACCGAAATCCACCAAAAACTTCAACACATTTCATTAATATTATTTGTACATATTAAAAAATTGTAACGAAGCAAATGCATTCAGCTGGTTTATTGTACTTTTAATACAAAATTGTTTGCATATATAAACGTTCGTTCTATAACAAATACTCCAATCACGTGATCGAGACAGCCGCGATAACTATGCAATTAAAAGTACGGAAAATAACGTTGCACGTCAAGTGATATTGTTATTCACTCTATAAGCAGATCGTGTTGACACTTGTCAAAATCAGCTGACATATTCGTTTCCGTCGTACATGCCATACTGTCCAATAACAACCACTGCCTTACCAATCTCGAATTAGTGATAAAAGTCTCAAGTAAAATAAAACGTAAGTTTTCAAAGGTTGGTATTAACTTTGTATTGCTTCAAGGCTTTATAAAGGACACTGTATTACATTATTCATGAATATTTTTTTTAAGAAAGAATTTTAATTTCTTATCATCATCACCTCGTTATGTTTTTTCAATTTTTAATTATAAACTCAATTTAAATGCATATTGAAAATTATAAACTTATTAAATTCATTGCATATTGTATACTTTTGTTACGTTTTATGGATATTTTTAAGATAAAATCAAGGTTAATCCATCTGCCTTTAAATATATTTATGTGATAGGTTGGGGACAAATTTTAAAGAAAACAAATTAATTTAAACTATCTAGTGTGTTATCACTTAAACTTAGAAGTGATAATGATTCGAATAAATAGTTTATTTTGAGCCACTATCTGCTCAATATGAAGTTTTTTTTAACCCACCTTCTAATTTCGACAATGTAAAAAATCTTAAAAAATTTACTAAACTTGGTTTGGAGTATAAAAAAATTCTTGATTTGTTTTTATAATCTTGTTAATAGCTTAAACAAGTTTGTTAACCAGCAACATTCGTTCAACTGTTTCAAATGGCGGCAAATTAATTTTTCGTAACTTCTGTGATTGTACATTTTTGAAAATCCGATTTTACTATCGTAATTAACATTAAAAACCACATAATGTAGCATTTTGAATTTTGAAAATCCGTTGAAATTAAGAAATTTAATTTGGCGGCGGTCAGGGTTCGGTTTCGTATTTTTAATGTAAACATTTTAATTGGTAATACATAGAGATTTTAACGCTGATTTAGTTGGTGAAGTCAGAATGTCAATAAACAAAATAAAATTAAAAAATTGCTATTGAAAATTCGCTTACACCATTTAAGCGAGACAGTAGCGTGCCGTCATTATATTAGCTGTGTTAAAGGTATCTGCGTGTACCATCTCTTATTGACCTGAATACAAACGGCGACCATGATATCTAAGTAAACTGAGCTATTTGCGATACCATTCAGCGACTGCACCCACACCAAGTTAGTCACGTTCTGGTTGAATGGCCGCTGGAGATATCAACAAATTTATCATTACAATCTACTGTGTAACCTTACATATCACAAACTCGCATTTTCATTCCTCATTATACGAAATATTGAGATTGTTAAATAAATTTATATTTAGTTTTTGATGAGCCTTTACTTTTTCCAGGTACCATTTTTTAGGCTAAATTTTGTTGTTGTTGTTATTTTAAGGCAAAAAGCACATTAAGGTTATTATCGTCTCCTCAATAGGCTATTAAGCATTAAGGCTATTAATCCTCTCAATAGGATTTAGGAAAAAGTCTGCATCCCCTGCTAAAATGCCTTGTAGACGGTTTTTACTTGAATATCCAGTAACTAAAGGCTCCAAGGCTTTCCCACTAAATAACTCAAATACTTAAAACAATGCTAAGTACAAACTTATATGATTACAGGGTGTGTTCATGAGCAAAGTGTGTATACTTATAGGACAGTCAATATGTTTTGAATTATTGATACAAATTGATGCTTTTGGAATAGGTAGTAAAATTGAAGGCTACAGAAAGTACAGCCTTTATAGCAAACAACAACATAGCTTCAGACGTGTGAGTCATTAGAGGAGGTAGTGGGGGAATATTGTAGTTTTCGGATACAATGAGGTTCCACACCAGTCTGACCAAATATCTTACAGTTTTACAGGTCAGTGGACTATACCACGGGTGGCAATTAGCCAGACCGGCAAACAGCGAGCAGGTTTGAACATGCCTAAGCAAATACAATTCAACATCATGGTGATGGGTTTTTTTTATAAGCGTGGAATTGTCTACGTTCACAGGGTCTTCGAAGGTCAAACAGACAATTATTACGTTGAGGTTCTAACAGCTCTTCGTGAAGGAGTGAGAAGAGGAAGACCTGATTTGTGGAAGAGCCATTCATATATGCTTCACCTAAACAGTACGCCTGCCCATTCCGCAAATGCAAATAAGGCATCACCGTGTTGGACCACCCATTGTACTCGTCCGACATGGCCACCTGTAACATTATTTCCTAAAGTCAAATCGAGGCTTAAGGGGAAAAGATTTCCCAATGTGAACGCGGTGAAAGCAAAAGCGACTGAGTTCTCAACAAACTGACAGAAGCTTACTTGCAGCACCACTTAGAACAATGGTAAATGCTTATGGAACTTTGCAGGGAGAGAACATAAAAGGGGATAAACTTTGTAATACAATTGGTGATAAATAAGATGTTTTGTAGTACAAGTCCGGTTATTTTATTGCCATACCACGTAAGTTTTCTTTACGTTATATGTTATATGTTGTGTTATATAACAACATATATATATATGTTTTTTCTTTTATGTTATATGTTGTGTTCAGTGGCATTGTACATAACTAGACAATGAAATTATTACTATAAAGTATATTTGATTAAAATTCTAGAAGAAGATATTGCAAACCTCAGGCACTGCGATCGACGGATCTCTTGTGCAACTGAACCTCTTAACTACTATTTTAGTAGAATAGTGCCCTTAATGAATTCTAGCAATCCACTGACAAGGTCATTCTGTATGAGGTCTTCAGGATCTTGCGATCCCAAAAACACTTAGTCTCCTATTGTTTTAGACTACGGGAGAAATAGAAGAAGGGCGGTTCGGAATGATGAAATGAAACTAAGAAATTCGTTTGTTTATATTTGGCCAGGTCCCTGCTATTTTCTTCAAGTTGGGATGTCTTGTGCTGTTGGTAAGCTGCTGTGTAGTTGTAACGCAGTGGGCGGTCCTTCTCGATGTTCTGTCGAACAATGATTTTCGACCTGTATTTATTCTCGAGATTATATCGAACACCATAATTTCTCAGAATTCCATTCTTAAAATTAGAGAAAGAAAGCACCAATCAGAATAAAGCTCCTGTTAACAGAAGATCCGATGTGATGCGCTGGAAGTAGCGGGATTTTTAGTGTGGTTGTTTTGGAACTAGGTTGTGTAACTCAGTTCCTATGTTCTTTAGGCTATGACACTACTAGCAAGAGCCTCAAATCATAAATTATGTTGCCTTCCATTTTCTCATCTTTCCTGTAGCGCCTACTTACAGTTTCATGGTACATTCCTATCTTATTTGTTGTGTGTTTGTCTGTGTGTGCGTGCGTGCGTGCGCGCGCACGCGTGTAAACAGCAGTGAGGTTTATTTTCGTGATTTCAATTGCACTTAAAAATTTTAAATACTACTTTACGCAAATTGTAAAGTTGATTGGACTGTGAAAACACATTTTGAAATAACCGTAAGATAAAAGAGTTCTTGATTTTTAAGATTTGAAGCGGCTAAGTAATTAACTTGTCAAAGCTACAACCGACTTAAATTTTCGTGCTAATTTTGAATAAAATCGAACCAAAATCGCGGAAACCAAAATATTAAAATATCATATATAACTTTTTTTAAGAACGCTTCTTAAAAAGTGGTCTAGAGGACAGGATTGGTGCTCATTTTAAGAACCCAAGTCTTAATGTGATGGCCTCTTTATTTGCTCATTTTAAAGTGGAAATTTATTAATATATACAAGCTGACGAACAATGAAATACCTTATGTAACTTTATTAATGATAAACCATGTATAATATTATGTAATATTAGGCATGTGTTCTATTTAGGGAGGAGTATAGGGCAATGAGGGAAGGGGTGAGAGGTTATTTAATGAAAATACAACCCTGTCATTGGCTTTCACAGCTGATAACTTGTTTATTGGCAGCCTATAGATAGTCTGTCATTCCTCCCTCGTACATGCGTTAAACAGGTCTAATTAATTATTGTATGACGTTACATATGCGATCAGAACAAGAGAACAATCCCTGCACGAAACTGTCTCGCTGACGTGATTAAGCTAATTTAAAAAAAAAATTGTTTATCGCCCCCTCTCTATGAAACAATACATCACAAACAATAATGAAATCTGCATGCTTATACATTGTATAAACATTGTACAATTTTGATTGCACTGAAATTACGAAAAAGCACCCTGGTCGCAATAAAATTTACATGTGTATTATTAAGTATATAAAATGCTGATATATTCCGTTTTCAACACTGATGAAATGGGATTTTCAAAACGATTTCATAGAAAACACATTATTACATTTAATGGATTTAAAGTGGCTGCCATTTTGAAAGTGTTGAACGAATATCGCTAGTTCGCAAACTTGTCAAAGCTATTAAAACTTACTAAATCGATTGTTGTGACAAGTTTGAACTGAATTAAACTAAAATTGCGACCTCGAGCGTGCTAATTAAACATACACACACACACACACACACACACACACACACACACACTCCTCAAAAAATGATATAGAGGTCTGGATCGGTGCTTGTTTTAAGATATCGGGTCTGGGATCTTACCATGATAGTTGCTCCAATAACACATTTTTCAATAACAGAACATGATTATTTGGTAAGTTACATAGGTAACCTTAGAGTTACTGCCATTAATCAAATGGTAACATTGCACAAAGTTTCTGACAATCAATTCTTTTAAATTTTAAGTGAAACACTTGAAACGTTTTAAAAAGCTATTTAAAAACAAATACTGTTAGGAATTCAATAATTAAAAACGGCAAGCATTTGTTTCACTTACTCAATGGAAGGGAATTTACAAAAGTATTTTTTTAAATTCTGATTTCACTATCATGAACAGTAATCAATAAAATCTTCATACACTAACATTTTAAAATTCTAAATAACATTTAATATAAAAAAATGAACCCTGACCACTGAAAAAAATACATTTTTAATTTAAACGAATTTTGGACAATTCAAAATGATAATTTATATAGATTTTAATGCTGATAACGATGTTAAAATACGATTCTTACAAATTGGTTCGCAAAGACACCGCGCGTTAGAAGTGAATACCATATAGATTCAGTTCAATCTTTATTCCTTTCTTAATTTTTATTCAATTCTTCTTTCAGTTCTTGGCTTTCTTGTTTGTTAATCTGTACATATTTCAGAAACATTGGTACTATTTTTTTTGCGTTCTATTCAGTGCGTACCATTTTTTTTTTTTTTTTTTTTTTTGTATTCATTAAGAGCGTCTCTTGAATAACTTTCATTTGGCCTCTTTTTTGGAACTTTTGTCCAATTTTTTGAACTGTCTAAATTGATACAAACACTCTCTACAACGTAAAATTGCCTTTTATATTCTAAAAAAATACACAAACACATTTTTCGTAATATCCGTAACACAACACGTATATAATTACAGTCTTTATTTTTATTACTAAAATTTATAAATAGCAGGCTAATATTTTACATATTTTATTCTTTAAACTTCTAATTCTACCGTTATTTTATTTAATATTTATTCCATTCTCGCTTGCAGTATTCCAACTAAGTAGTTTATCTATGGTCAAGTCTCTTGATTTTGTATTACATATTATTGTTAATCGCTGACTGGCATCTATGTAATAACCAGCTGTTTCAACCATCAGACGTGTTTTAAATATATTGTTTCAAAAATATTGTTAAACAACGTATAAATGCTAAAATTTAATAAAATAGATCGATTTGGTCTTCAGCGATAAATAATTCGACTGAAAAAATCCAAGTAAAACTAACATTTTTGATGTAGAAGACGTTCAAAAATATTCTTAAAAATCGAAATTTGTCATATGTTTTATACTTTCTCTTTACTTTGTACAAAAAACAAAATTTTAAAAATCAAAATAATATATCTTTTTTCAAACAAACGAAGCGACAATTTCTAATAACTCCGTTACGGAGAAATTAAAAAAATACCAATATTTTGGAAGACTGTGTATGTAGTAAAGGGTTGTATCAGGGCTTATTAATAAAGAACATGATCTTGAATTTGAAGGAAAACATTGTTTTCTTAATTAAGTTATATAAATGTCGAATATTTGTATACAAAACGAATGGTTATGATCAGCTTTGAATAAAAATTAAATTCTAACATTGATTTATATTGGTAATAAAATTATAATTTTCTTAACATCTGTTGATTTAAAACAAAATTATAAATAATTAGATTCTAGTTTTTGCTTCTATTGTAACAGTTGAAATTATTATTATATTTAATAATTTATAACTTATATTTCATGGAATTGGCCACAAAGTGGCTTGTAATTTCTCCTAGTAGTGTTTTGAAGCTTAAAACCATCATTGTATTACATTTTTACATAATAATAATTTACAAATTGTAGGAGTAAATTTTAAAATTTAAAAAACAAAATCATGTCGTGTATTTTGTAATTTACTACTAAAAATTAAATTCAGATTTCTTTAACTGACACGAGGAATGAATCTACATTTATATGAAAGAAATCACACGATACAGGTTTTTTGATTTTTCTGATGTCCAGTCAGCAAATAATATTTCTACAAACAGCCAAATGAACGCTCAACGTACCAATATTCCAAGATAATTCTACGAATATTGCAATAGAATATTCTGTAAAACTTTCTTGAAATATTCATTATAGATTCATAACCAGATGTACTGGAGAAAAATATAAATTCATATGATTTTACGAATTACTTATTGGAGCAGCTTCATGGTAAACTTGAACCTGGTACCTTGAAACAAGAGCCGACCATTTAAACATTTTCGCAATTTTTTTTGTAAAATCCGTTACACAGTTTCAAAATGGCAGTGCTTTAAAAATGCAAAACGTTTTTACCTTAAGTATTTCTTAAAAATCAGTGTTACAACAACGTAAATCAGCGTTTTGAATTTTCAAAACAGTAAAAAAATAAATTTGACAGAGGTCAAGGTTCACAAAAGTATTTTACAATGTTTAAAAGGCTAACATATAGAGGTTTTAACGCTGATGATAAAAGGATATTGAAAATCCGCTTCTACAAGTACCATATCAACGAAACAGCTTGCGGAGGTTATTATTTCTATAATTAATTAAAATTTGAATAGTTTTTACCTGTGTCACAAAAGAAATTCAATGGTTTCTGTACAAAACAATAGTAATAGAATTTCAGAAAAAACATTGACAAAAACCATGCAAGTGGATTTAAAATAATTCAAAAATGGCTTCATACGTACACAGCACTTTCCTCGATCCGTAACCAGGATCCACGTCCCAAAACATAAACTAACATCAAAATCCTCTACAAAACAAAAAACATAATTGCCACTAAATCACTATCGTTACATGTTTTATCACATTACTGTTATCTGTCTAAGTGTTATTTCCGTCCCGGTAAGTGCGACTGGCAAGTGCAAGAATTACAAGAGACATTGTTTACTGGCAAATCACATGGAACCGCCTGTTGAAATGTACGATGCAACCCGCAACACGCCCGAGTTACACTGACTGTATAACAGCTGGGAGCCCCGCCTCGTCACTGCTGCCAATCGTCTCCCACGAAATATCCCACCGACTCAAACAGTGCAAACAATAAAAAATATATTGTTCGCTCAATTTGTTCATTAGTGAATTCCTTTTGGAAAACGAGCTATTGGAGTCGATTAAATCGCGTACCAGTGACCTTGTAATGTACGATGATTCTGACTAGATCACTTTTTATGAATTTTTAATAGTTTTATATAATTACGTAAAGTCAAATTAGACAACAATGTACTAAGAGAGTGGAAATGGCTTAAAGAAGGGCTTATTTTAAAAGTCTTTGCCTAGAATAGAAGGAAACTACACATTTTTCAATTAAGACTTTATATTTTTTTTATATGTTATTTTAAGGCTATTGTCGCCTCCCTAAATGTAGGGTGAGTAAAGTGTTAAAGTCGTAAGTGTAGTGTTGTAAGTGTAAGTGTTTGTTAGATTCGGGTACTGCAAGGGGCGTCTAAATCCTCTCAATAGGTGCAGCTAGTCTGTACCTCCCTGCGGGGATTAAGACTTTATAAAAGGCGAAAAATACATCACAAATGAATGGTAATAATAAAACGTAAATTGTAATATTGGTTTATATGGTAACAGCATAAATAATTAAATTTGAATAAATGTATTATATTTTGAAGGTTGGCTCACGAAGTGAGCAGAGGAATCCCTGTGTGTGTGTGTGTGTGTGTGTGTGTGTGTGTGTGTGTGTGTGTGTGTGTGTGTGTGTGTGTGTGTGTGTGTGTGTGTGTGTGTGTGTGTGTGTGTGCGCGCGCGCGTGCGCGCGCGTGCGTGCGTGCGTGCGTGCGTGCGTGCGTGCGTGCGTTATACGTGTGCTTATCAGCGTTAAAACCTCGATACATTTTTATCATTATTTTTCAAAATCCATTTGACTGCTGTCAGTGTTCATTTTTATATTTTCAATGCAAATTGAACGTTTAAAATTCGAATATACTCGGACTTTTAACGGTGATTATGACTTGAAATTTCAGTTTTACAATGAGCACGATAAAAATAATATTTTAAGAAATTTGCTATCACGTCATTTGCATGCCACCATTATGATTAAGTGGAATGTTGTTAAAAAAAAAGGCGACGGGTTTTGTCAGAAAATGATTGCCAAGTAAAGACAGGCAAATTCTGAGACGATATTGTTTGTTTGTTACTTTGATGTTAAATAAGCAAACGTTTCTTAGAATATAAATTGTATTTTTTGTAGAATGTTTGTGGTTTTTTTTTGTTTGAGAGATATTTTTTAATAATTTGTTCAAGACAGTCTTTGTACTGAACACCTGAATAATGTAAGACGTGATAAATCTCTTTCATCACATTCTGTAAGTGGAGCTGGGGGGGGGCAGATAATTTACTAGAAAGACCGTTTTTATTTATACTTTTTGTGTTATCCGTTCGACAACCTTTAAGCTGTTTATGAGCTCTTGTAAAATAAATATTGACTAATATTGTGACCAATCACTGCTTAATTTTTTGTGTGAAAAATATTTGTTAAAAAATTGTTTAAAAATTAACAGAATCGCAGGGTAAAAATTGTACCCTAAGAAATACGGCAAAAAGAGGTAAAACGGTTCAGTTTATGAAGAAAAATCACAAAATTTCGCTTTAAATGAAAAATTATAATTCAAACATCAACGTGTTCTACACACGTTGTACAGTTCTACACAAAAACAAAACAAATTCGAGGCAGTTCCCTCCCTTGCCGATTAATTTATGAATCGTAAATTTATCGTCTTTGACATTAGCTACATTGACTGTAGTTTAAGGAACAGCAGACTTCGCAGTATATTCTTAATTAACACACAGATCGCTTTACGACAACGCTCGTAAAATTTCCGCCAATTAAACCGGTAACGGAATATTTACGAAAAAAATATTACTGCACGAAATTTACAGGAAATTGTATAGCTTACTCTTTCTCCACGAAGCGTATAAAGTTATGATAGGAAATAACCAGCAGCTACACTCTTATTGTTGAATCATAGCCCGCAATCTTGAAACAGGAGCGAATGGCAAAAATCTTGCACAACATTTCGGGTTTTATGCAAGGTACCGTCGTACCAAATTTCAAAACAAACGGTCAATGAGTTTGATCAAATCGTTAAATTAAAGGCCACCATCTTGAAATTAAAAAATTGGAGGAAAATGGTATATCGTTTTGGCTTTGTACAAGGTACCTTCGTATACAATTTCAAAACAATCAGTCAATGCGTTTGGCCAAAACTGCATTCACTCGTTTTTGTAAATCAGAGTTCGTCATTTTGAAACGAAAGTGAGTAGGAAAAAAATAATTTCTCTTATTGAATCAAAAAGAAAAATCATGTGTCATATTTTTTTCTACAGTTTTATTTTAATTACGATAATTTGTTCGAAATGAAGACAAATTAATAAAGCTAGTTTTTACTAACATACCCTGAAACTTATTATAGACTATCTTTGAGCCGCCTCGGTGGCCTAGTTGATAGCGTACTGGGCTTTCACCCCGTGGACCCGGGTTCGATTCCAGGTCAGGGCTTGGCATTTTCATACGCTATAAATTATTTCATCGTCTGCATTAGCCCAAGTGTGCACAGTAGTCGGACGTTAAACACAAAAAAAAACAGCTGTTCAATGAAATCAGCTGATAGTTACGAATTAATGTAAAACACCTGGTCTTTTACTATAATTACGAATATAGATTTGTGCACTCGTATCACGCGATGCGCAAACTCCATCACAACTAGTTATAAAACAATATAGATGATAAAACCTTACAAACGTCGTTCGGGCTTTATACAAGGTGTCCTCGTATCAAGTTGTAAAACAATCGGAAATGCGTTTGGCCAAAACTGCGTAACAAACACACACACAAACCAAATTCCTTGAGCTGAAACAGAGACCTCGCCTCGCTCGGTCAATAACTCTTCAAATTTAACAAATATTTTAGTAAAATCTGACAGTTCCTAGCGAATGTTCAGTACTGAGCTGCCATCATAGTATTATTCCGACCCGCGATCTTTAAATGAGCGTCGATCCTAACTTCTAGATCACGTTTCTAAACAGACACATACACACACGCACGTGCGCAAGAATTCAAGTAACAACTACCTTTTTTGAATTCCAGAGATCTGAGAACGACAAGAACTTAATATATTTTTTCACAATCACCGTACTTCCTCTATAGTTCGTATAGTGAGACAGTAAAAATACTATAATGAACCCTCAAAGTCAAGAATTTATAACTTTCTGTCTTGTCTACTCAGTAATCTGATACCATCTTCATTAACCAGCGTTAAACGTACAAAGATAAGCACTTAATTTCCAAATTAAAAACTACCAAGATTGAATTTTACTGTTTTTAGTTCTGTTTTGCAGCCCTGTATAAACATCTTAGAGTACAGAATCAGCACCAAAGACGAATAACAACCCCTGCTGGACACCCTTGTTCACGCGTTCTTTTAAGACGTTTACAAGTGTTCACGGGTTTTTGCTTCCTAGATATTAATCACGAAATTTCCAAGCACACACCTGATATCGTGCCGCACGCAATTTCTGACCTCAGATAAAAGTAGTATTTGATCAAATTAACCGAATTTAGCTTAAAACTGTTCCAACTTGTGTCAAAGACAAAATTATCGGCAATAACCATTATTCATACCGTGTACGGTAAGTACCGAGTTGCATGCGTTGAACTACTTCAGTGGGCGTTTTTCGGGGCAATTATTTACTTTGAAGTTTAGTATTCGAGAAGAGTGAATTTTGTGTTGTTATAATTTGCAGCTTAAAGATAAGTGTTATTTCACTGGGTGCAACTTTGTCGCAGGTATCTTCAAATCACCGTTAACAACAGTGATTGCGGTAGTGATGGTAAGTGATTTGAAAACCTAAGTTTCAGTCACTGATATTCCAAAATCACAGTTCGACCTATGATTCGTCAAAATAGAATAGCAGGTCTTAACTGTGATTTCATTGACTGATTTTCGTGGCACTAGTTTACCGGTAACAAGGAAAACTGAATAAAGTTACAGGTAGTGTGACTGTGATTTTTGATTCATTCAATCACGTTTCGCAATCATATTTTGAGTTGTGAAGTGCTGTTACGAGTTGTGATCACGTGATCTACAGTAACTCTGCATTACGTTATAGAGCAGTGTCAATTTATCTTTATATTTTTTTAAAAAATTGTTTACTTGAGTCACTGATTTGCTTGTTGTTTTAACATTATGTCTTTAGTTTCTGTTAACATATACTTTATCACTACTAATTAATTATTACAGTTATAGTAATAGCATATAGTAGCAATTTTATCTATAAAAATAACAATAGTTCTTGTAACACGAGGGGTGGAGACAGAAAAGCTAGAAGTCTGTTCCTCTTAAACAATGAAACATTTAAAACAAAAGCTGTTTTTTAAAAGCAAAATTTAAGAAAATATCTTTTTGGAAATAAACAATATTTGTGTTTTACCCATTATGTGATTT
The DNA here is from genome assembly GCA_022606455.1 of Callitettix versicolor. Lineage (NCBI taxonomy): Eukaryota > Metazoa > Arthropoda > Insecta > Hemiptera > Cercopidae > Callitettix > Callitettix versicolor. The sequence continues at coordinate 54,748,260 of CM040185.1, forward strand.
ATTCAGTCACATTGCACTTCTATAGTTAGTAGCTACTACCTACAGGTACGGGAGCGATAGAACATTAACCGTCAATCACAGTTTAAAAATCACAGCATTTCCGTAGTAGCAATCACAGTTAAATTACCGTGACTGTAAAATCACTGTTAGTCGCTTCACTAGATTGTGGTGATCCAGCATAGCCTGGTAGAATATATATTGACTGTGGACTGAATTTATCAGTAACTGTTCGCTTGTACTGTGATCTTGCAGAGATACTTGTTAACAAAGTACTAACAGGAGTCAAATATACTTGACATGGTGACAAAGTCACAGTTGGTGAAAATATCCTCTATTTCTATTCGTCAGCAATTGTTAGTGTGTTGATGTATTGTACTGGCGCCAAAGAAAAACTATACTTAAAATATAGAGTTGATGAGTAGATTGTTTGTGTAAAGAGTAAATTTTATGATACCTGTTTCAAAAATGTAACAAAAGTGTTAGGAGAATGCGACTATTATTTCGTTTCTGATACTCTTTCATTTTTCCTACATTCATCTGACTTACGTAGAACATTTCTCAAATCTTATTTGTTGACGTGTTTCGTACTAACTTCATTCATCATGAAAACGTATTTCTGCAGAATACATGGATGTAATATGAAACGCCTCAACAAATACAAAATTGACAAATCTAAGAAAGGCGGATCAGCGCATTCAATAAGTTAATAACATTCCTAGCAGAAATAATATGACACTTCGCAAGTCTCATATTAAATTAAATATAATTAGAAATCACTGTTTCCGCCGTGGACCTTGCATGTGTGAAGCTTACGCTATAACCACTACACTACGAAACTACGAAGAAGTTTGACCGGTGTAAAAACATGAAATTAATCGTTAATTTAATTTTGGTAGATATATTAAAAGATCGATTATTTTATATTAATACGTAAAGATCAGCTTATTTCATTGAACAGCTGATAGGCTATAATAAGTTTCAGGTTATGTTGTTAAAAACTAGCTGTGTTAATTTGTCGTGTTTTCGAACAAATTATTATAATTAAAATAAAAAAGGAAGATGTAGCTTGATATATGTTTTTATTTTTAATTCAATACAGAAGTTTTTTCTCACATTTACTCCAACTGCAGGTATTTAAAAGCCACAGATATTCCCACCTCTATTGGCGACAAATAAGGGTTACGCTATATGTTGCAGTAAATTCAAAGGTGGACACAGTCGATGAACATACAGCCGCCTACACTGTTTCTAAGAAAAGCATCCACTGGCTATCGACTGTGTCCCTTTCTCTGCTAAAAATATCCAGCATCAATAGTTTTCTACCATTGCTGGGTAATATTGGAAAAGTAGGTTAACCGAGCAAGTTTATCATACCTTTGGGGTAACGGTTTATGTAAAGCACAAATGGCAGAAAATGGAGGAATTATAAGATTCCGGTGTTAATGAAAAACATATTCAGCAAATTTGCAATATCTCAGAACCAGCTGGGATGGAAAATGTAGGAAAAAGCAACGTAAAACTGGTAGATGGTTTCTTTTTCTTCACGAAAAAATCCCGGAATAGACAAGACACGTTTCTTGTCTGACGGAAACAAACATCTCCTGACAGACAAGGGTTGTATAAGCAGAAGCAACAGGAGAAAATAGTGACACAGGATACTATTCGTCAAATTCAAATAAGTAAAATAATTTTGAACTTAAAAAGTATGTATCATTCCTTTTTTTAAATTATTTTTCAAATTTATACTTTTAAAAATACTTTACAAACTTATATTACGTGAATTAGGCTATATTTTCAATATATTGTTTTATATTTCTCTTTGTCTAAGTGACAGTAAGCTTGAAATATTTATATTATTAATTTTCTTATTATGTTTATTGTTTATTTGATCTTTTTACACATTAGAACCTAATATTTATTTTATTTTGACGATTTCTTATATACTTAATTTTAATATTCCAGTAAAAAATATTGTATTCGTTTTAAAAACATGTTTCAATATAATTATTTCAATTATTCTTATAATAATAAAGTAAATAAAAGAGACTTATAGAAAAATATATATTCAACTGACACCAAAATAACCAAGCTAAAAATCCCCGTACTTCTCTCCTGGCTTGGAAACAGCTTAAGCCTGCGAAACCTAGTTCATTCCCGTCAATCAATACTGACTTCCGGTTCGCAGTGCATTTATATCTTGAGTCAACACTAAGTTAGATTAATACCTTTCTGTCCAGGCACTAATGCCGGCGCATCATCTCTCATCTCCTGTATACTATTGCTTCTTTACTTAATTGCTTCATCAGATTTATATTAGTAGGAAGTAATGGAAGACTAGCAAACGATAGGCTTTGTCCAAAGGTCAGGCTCGGGGATGACAACAGATCGCAGTGCGGTCGACCAATGTTACCAAACTAATGCAACGCAACAGCCAAATTTTTATTTTAAGAATAATAATTAGTTATGGATTATGAACGTTCACCTGTCATAAACAGTGACAAACAGATACTTTAAAAAGGATGTGACGACATTTGCATCCACAAGGAAGGATCAAACTAGGCTGGATAAACACTGAAGAGGAAATCTCCTAGGAGGGAAACTTGAACTTCAACAGTTGGTACTACTGTCAGCCAGTGGGCGCCAAATTTTCTCTTCTTCGAACAAAATTGTTTCTTCTGAATTCAGACATCATAGAGGTCGGACATGTATCCACGAGTGGACACTGCTTTCATACCTTGGTGTGCAACTGGTGTGAGTAAAATTTAATTAAGTACAAGAATATTGAAATGAAAGTATATCGTAAACACAGTTCCTCCGCCGACGTGAAACAATTAATGATTGCAAATAATTGATTCAGACTGAAATAAAAGCGTTTTTGTATCCCATACAAGCTCACACAAGCCTACATTTTCCATAAACGGGTATCGAATTCAGCTGGACTCCACTACAACCGTACCGGAAACTGGATATACACTGGAACAAGGAGTAGGACCTCAAGAGAAAATACAGATCAACATCAGGACTTGGCAGTGATCAGTAAAAGGTACAGCTGACAAATCACTCTTATATGGTTAGTCTGACATAATTTGTTGAGTAAAAAAACTGAGGGATTTTCAGTAACAATTTCTATTAAATAAAAATTACCACACAAATATTTCAAAAAATATCTATTTTTGAATTAAAAATGAAAATCATGTATCATTTTTTTTCTTGTATTTTAATTACGATAATTTGTTCGAAAATACGAGAAATTGGCATACCTAGTTTTTAACAACACAACTATCAGGTGTTCAATGAAATAAGTTTATCGTTAAGAAATAATATAAGCGACAAATTAAAATTGCTAGTTTTTAACATCATAGCCTAAAACGTATTGTAACCCATCAGATATTCAATGAAATCAGCTGATCTTTACGAATTTATATAGAACAACTGATCTTTTATTACAGCTACGAAAAGTTAAATTAACGAATCATTTCATATACTTGAATCTGTCAAACGTCTTCGTAGTTTCCGTAGTGTAATGGTTATCACACGCTGCACACACACGCGCAAGGTCCCCCGGTTTCTGGTTCAATCACAGAGGGAAACAGAAATTTTTAATTATAATTAATTTAATATGAAACTTGCGACGCGCAGAATATACTGTTACATATCAATATAAACATGTTCCTCGCATCACGCGTTCCGCAAAATCCAACACTAAAACCAGCCCTGAAACGTGATATACGTTAAAATTCACTTCAGCCTGTGTAGTGTGTGCTGATGAGCGGTACGCTATTTTTTTTGCTCTGTATGTGGCAGTGGCAAGATCAGCGCCTGTCCGGTATCTTTGCATCAGAAAACATAAGAAAAGATAAATCTATTAAAGATCGAATTCTCCTGTACGCGTCCACTGCATACAGTGAAACAACTAAATAATGGCGAACATCAGCTGTTTCGTTTACGTTATGAAGTTGAATTTCCAACCAAAAAAATACATTGCCATATTTTTGAAAATCTTGATAACACCAACAAAAATAGCATAAAAATCAGCATATATTAGCATTAAAACTACAAAATAGCACTAAAAATATGAAAAAGAAACCTGACCACCGTCGAATTAAATGTCTTATTTCAACGGATTTTGAAAATTCAAAATGCTAATTCACGCAATACTTGACGTGGAATGCGATGATGAGTTCAGATTTTCAAAAATATTTAATAAAAATTGTTATTATTTTTTAAACATAAATATTCAAGAAATATATACTTATTTGTTTCACTAATAACTAAGTGATGTGATATTGCTCACAATTTAATTAATCATAAACCAATATTAAAATTATTCACAATTAACTTAATAATAAAAATCCTGATTATCATCGAAAGCTTCCTTATTATAAATAAGTTTTTCTTAATTACTAAGACAATGTATAATTTATGATTCGATAATTAATTCTATCCTCTTTTATGGACGGGATGAGGATAGAATTATCATTTTTGTGTGAATAAATACTTACTGATCATGGCTATACGTTTAGTAATAGCTGCCATTTTGAAACTATTGAACGTATTTTGCTGGTTAACCAATATGTCCAATTTACTACCAAAAGTGAATTTTGTACCAAGTTTGACTCAAATCGGAGTGAAATTGCGAACGTAAGCACACACACGCACACACACACGCGCGCACACACACACACACCCACCACACACACACACACACACACACACACACACACACACACACACACACACACACACACACACACACACACATCTAAAATTAACGACTCCTAAAAAAGGATCTACAAGTCAGGATAGACGCTCATTTCAAGGACCCAGTTTTAGACCTTACTACAATGGCCACTCCAATAGAATTCACTAAAAACTATTTCTTTCAAAATAACGATAGCCACGGACCGAAAGCCCCACTAAGTGACGCTTTTAATTGCAATTAATGAATGTTCAACACGCTTTGGTATATCAAACCATAAATTTTTCTTCGCTTTGTGACCTTTATTACCCCGGCGCGTTACATTTGCGCTATAAAAATATTACCCTTGCTTTATTATTGTTATCGCCTTCAACCGCCCTCCCCCCAGCCACGCCAGAGACGTCTGTTGACTCTAGGAATTGGGTTAATATTATTTTCGCCGGTTTTCTTCGTTTATTGGCTGGTGAACGTTAGATTGCTGTTCGTAACTGTTTTATTTATAAACAATAGACGCAGACCAGTTCCAACAGAATCCTTACAAAACGTGACAGCTGTTTGTTTATATAGATTAATAAAAGAAATGTGTTTAGTGAAATGTTTATTTTTCGTGTGACAGCTTTATATTTTACTTGAATTAAGTAATTCTATTGTTATTTTTTGTTATTTTATTAATACATTATTTTATTAACTTTTGTGTGATAAGAGCTTGAATTAAGTAATTCTATTGTTATTATTATTGTTTTTAATTTTTATTATTATTTTATTTTATTATTTTTTCTGACATTATTATATTTTACTTCAATTACGTAATTCTACTGATATTATTAATGTTTGTTATTTTTATTATTATTTTATTACTTTTTGTGTAACAGTTCTACATTTTACTTAAATTAAGTAATTCTTTTGTTGTTTTATTGCTTATTATTATTTTATTTTAATATTTTTTTCTGACAGTGTTATATTTTACTTGAATTAAGTAATTATGTAGTTATTATTATTGTTTATTATTTTATTTTTTTATTACGTTTTGTGTGACAGTATTATATTTTACTTGATTTAAATAATTTTGTTGTTGTCATTATTATTTTTTATTAGTTTTATTATAATTTTAATACTTTTTGTTTGGCATTATTATTATTTACTTGAATTAAGTAATGCTGGTGTTATTATTATTGTTTATTATTTTGTTTTATTACTTTATTATTTTTTCTGCGACAATATTATATTTTTATTTAATTAGGCAATTATTTTGTTATTCTTATTGTTTATATAGACAAATATTGTCAATAACAAAAATAAATGCAGCTCGCAGCTGCCTCGCTGACTTGGTGCAAGGGAATTTCAAAATATATTTGTTTTACCTTAACAATAATTAAAAATTCCAATTTAAATGTCATAATTAGAACTATAAATTGCATAAATTAGAATTTTAAATCGAAAATTACACTGAAGAAATTTTAAATTGAAATGGATTTGGAAAACTAAAGAATGCTAATTTCTCCAATTTTTAACGCTAGCTACGGTGATCAAGTCACATTTTCAAAAAGATTAAAAATAAAAAAAATATGCATTTATAAAAATTTCTAATTGCAGATAATTTGAAATTGTTGAATGAATTTTACTGGATAAAGGCCATATTAAACTATCAGAGATATCAGTCAAATATTTTGTTAAATATTTAATAAAACTTTGACCATATGTTCAAATATTTGTCAAAGTTACATCAAAGAAAACTATTACATCTGACAAATTTCATTGATCAGCTCAGTTATTAACTGGATATATTTTAGAGTTATATTTACTCATTTAACTTGTTATACCGCTGCATTAAGCGCTTATCTTGCTATGGCGCTACTTAATAAAAAGACAAGAAAATGAAGACAAAGAGTTTGGGTCCGAACGTGGATACAGAGGACAAAGATACCAGATGCCACAATTATTAAAGAACTGCATCTGAAAGATCATGATTCAAACATACGAATGTATTTTAACAAACAAGTGTATTTTAAATCCCGGGCTTTGTGAGCATTATTGTGGAGACTCCACAAAATACTCTTCTTTTTTATATTGTACAATTAATGCTTTTACTGCTACAAAAGAAGCGAGTTTCTAAAATTATCTTACCATTTTTGAAATTATAATTCCACCATCACAATCATCATTTATATCTGCATATATTAGGCTATTAAATTCTTAGAAACACGAAAATAAACCCTTACAGCCGTCAAAAAATCGTAATTTCAACGTATTTTGAAAATTCAAAAAGCTATGTTACGCAATGATGCAACGACGTTTGCGATGTTGAAATCAGATTTTTTTTAAATGTGACAAAAATCTATGAATGCTTAAAGATTTTAAAAAGGCTGCCATTTTGAAACTGTAGGCTATATATATAAATCTTAACAACCTCTCAAAAAGTGATTTAGGTTAAGATTGGTGTGCATTTCAATGTTCGTGTTGTGGATCTTACCATGATGGCCGCTCCAATAGCTCATATTTACAGTATCAGTTATTAGTTAAAAAGTAAGATAGTAAAGGGTGTTTCAAGAACAGAATGTATATTGAAGAAGGGGAATATGAAACGCTTAAAAGTACGTCGGATATTATTGCTGTAAAATGCTTTTATAGTTTTAGACGATAGTTAAGAAAACCAAAATAATAAAGAAAATTATTTACGGATAGTAGACAAATATAAATACAGCTTCTGTTCTTTTGGAATTGAAAAATGTCAGTTGACATTTTAAGAAGTTTACGAGGATCATTTGAACGACACTCCCTTCAGGCACTCAATCGTCTGCCTAATTTCTCCGCTCAGAATTTGCATAAGCTCACTGATTTCTTGCTATCTATCTTATTAGCAAAGTTTCATTGGAAAAAATAGCTATTGAAGCGGCCATCATGGTAAGACCCAGACAGAGACGTTGGAATGTGCACCGATCCTGTGTCGCGAATGAGTGCGTGTGTGTGTGTGTGTTTTAGCACGTTCACGTTCGCAACTTGGTCCAATTTAGCACAAAAATCGATTTTGGTGGTAACTTGGAACTTCGTTAACCATCGAATTTCGTTCGGCAGTTTCAAAATAGCTGTCATCTTAAATTAGAAAAAATAATCATAACTTTTCGTATTAAATGTTAAAAAAACTGATTTAACCAACGTCATCAGCATTAAAAATTGCATAAATTAAATTTAAAATTTTGGAAATAATTCGAAATCATGAAGTTTAGTCATACTACGTCATTTCACCCTTAAATTCTCCGATCGGATTTGCATAAGACAACTGATTTCTTGAAAACCTTGGAGTTAGCGAAGTTCCATTGAAAAAATGAGCTATTGAGGTATCCGGACAGATAATTTTGAATGTGTATCGATTCTGACTCGCGCGCTTGAGTTTTGCTTTATTACGCTCACGTTTACAATTTTGGTCCAATTGCAATCAAACTTAGTGCAAAAATCGATTTTTGTAATAGGTTGGTAGTTCGTTAACCATCTAAATTTGTTTGGAAATTTCAAAATTGCTTGCCTTTTTAAATTTAAGTAAAAAAATCATACCTTTTTCTACTAAACATTTTTCTAAAATTTAATTTCACCATCGTAATCAGCGTTATAAACTGCATACATTAGCATTATAACTTTCCGAAATTCGTCGAAATTAGTCGAAATTAGAAAATTTATTTATAGAGTTGTCAGGGTTCACTTTTGTGTTTTGAATGCAGTTGAAAAATTTAAAATACTAATACATATACTTTTTCATGTCGTTTATGATGGACAAATCTGGATTTCAAAAAGGATAAACTAGAGAAAATAATATTAGAAAATCGTTTTTATCAAGTCAGAGAGACTTAATTAATTTTTCCGCTTGATAAATGTGCTTTGTTAATTAATTTTAAGCGTGCTGCGATTTTTAAATTTTGTAATAAACTTTTCCTTTTTTTAATCCACCGTAACCTATGTTCAATCTTCATAAATTAGTATTTTGCATTTTCAAAATTCCGTTGAAATTGAGAAATTAAATTTGACGTTGGCATGGTTTTATTTCTACATACAGTATATATATATATATATATATATATATATATATATATATATATATATACACACACACACACATATATATAGTTTGGACAAATCGTTAATCCGAAAAATACTTCAACAGTTTCAAAATGGCGGCCATTTCAATTCTTTATCATATCATAACTTCTGTGTCTTAAAGGTTTTTTAAAATCTGATATCACCATCTTAATCTGCGTTAAGAACTGCATAAACATTTTGAATTTTCAAAATCCGTTGAAAATAAGATTTTTTACGGCGGTCAGGGTTCACTTTCATATTTTCATCGCATTTTGACAGTTATAAATCTAATGCATGCGGATTTTGTTGCTTATTACGATGGTGAAATTAGATTTACAAAAAAGGATAAGATAAAGACATTTCGCTTCAATCACGTCCACGAAACAGCTGATGCGTGAAGTAATTATTCACATTCTGTTATTAATGGCAGTTAGTTTGGCCGTTCCGTTATGTAATAGGTAAAACACTAAATTTCACTGCTATCCTCTTTGACCAATAACTCAAAAATAATTGTATTATATAACCTCTGTTCCGTTCACATTGTCTCATGGATTACCGTAGATTAAACAATTAGCCTAAACGAGTCAACAATAAGGATGAAACCGATATTTCGATACCAGTGTATTATCGATATTTTTCTTTCGATACCTAGTATTCTTTTCTACTCGATACTTTTACTAATATCAGTGCCAGTAAAGAGGTATCGATAAATTATTTTTTTGAACAACACTACCGACTGCTTCAGCATATTCAGCCTAAGATCTCTTGTTCATTAGATTCCGTAAAACCACCCCGAGATAACCTGCTTTAAACAAGTTCCTGATATGTACAATCATCCTACAGGACCTTTTTATATCTTATAATGCCTTACGGGTTAACAATTAGGTTATGTGCACATTACATTATAATTATTTACATTTATTTTCAAATATTGTTTTTTAATGTATTATTATATTATTTTATAATTTTTCATTGCTCTTAGTATGTCTATATATTATTACAGTATTAATATTTGTACGTACATTATTTTCATTTACTGCATTTGTCATCGCCTAAATTTTTTTTTTTTTTTTTTTTTTTTTTTTTTTTTTTTTTGGTATTTTAAGGCAAAAAGTACATTGAGGCTATTATCGACTCCCTAATTGTAAGTGTAAGTGTAAAGTGTGTTAGACTAGGGTACCTCGAGGGACGTCTAAATCCTCTCAATAGGTGCAGTTAGTCTGCACTTTCCTGCGGGAATCGGCTAAATAACAAAGGAACTGAGTTACACAACCTAGTTCCGTTTAACACCTAAACTTCCACGCTAAATTCCCAACATTCTTTCTCCACTTTCAAAAAGCGTACGCCTGGGAACCTAGTTCACAATCCTCCCGTCAACCAATGCTCCCTTCTGATTGATTCTCAGTGCTCGCGTATCGTGAGTTTAATGCACTCTAAATTATCACATTTTTTCCCTGGCATTACTGCCGGCGCACCACGTCGCATCTCCCGCACACAATAGCTTTATCCTAACTGGTTATTTCTTTGCCGGGTTTTAATAATGGATATTTGAGAAATTATGATCACTACCATAATTTTCAGTATGGATACTAATCGTTTGGTAGAACATCGAGGAGGACCATCCACCACAGAACACCTACACAACTCTGCAAGACATCACAACGAGCTCGGGAGGAACTAGAAGGAATCCTGTCAACTTTAAAGAAGAACAAACGAATTTCTTACTCTCACTTCATCATTCCAAACCGGAAGATTGCTCCGCTAGCCCTCAGCCAACCTGATAAATGCCCGGATTTCTACTATTTCTTCCAGATATTACAACATATTTAATACACACACGTTAAATTTCTTACCTTGTGTATGTACAATTTGTATTTACGTACTTCCACATAGTGTTTTCAGTGTACATTATATTATTACACCTGGTATATTGTTTAACTTTTTGCTTTGCTTTTAATACTAAGTAACAAAGATACAGTAGAATTATTACAAATTATTTATATAAATTCATTGTTGTTTTCTGCATATTTCTTTCGATACTTTTATTCAATATATACAAATATAAATAAATTCTTTTCAATCTTCCTGCAGCATCTGTCATCGCCTAAACAACATAGGAACTGAGTTACACAACCTTACGGACACCGAAAAACATCTACACTAAAAATCCCCGTACTTTCTCCCGGCTTGGAAACAGCTTAAGCCTGTGAAACCTAATTCACATTCGTCAACCAATACTCACTTCAGATTGGTTCGCAGTGCACTTGTAACTCGGGTCTATACTACGCTAGATTATTACACTTCTGCCCAGAAATTACTGCTGGCGCATCACCTCGCATCTTCCGTGCACAATAGCTTCAATCTGATTGGTACGTTATTGCTCTAGTTTTAACAATGTAATTCTGAGAAATTATGATTGCTCCCTTAAATAACGGTCAAAAATAGTTGTTTTGGCAGAACATCTAGGAGGACCTACAGGAAAACTACACGCAGCCTACCAACACCCGTTCAACTGTACAAGAAACCACAACATGCTCGGAAGGGAATAGAAGTGATCCGGCCAACTATAAATAAGAAGCGAATTTATTTTACGATTCCGAACCGGAAAAGTGCCTCGCCAGTCCGCGGCCGAAAGAATAAACGCCCGGACTTCTTTTATTTCTCCCGGAGACTATAACATGTAGATAATTTGTTGCGATACTAATAAAAAAATTAATAATTTATTTTGATATTTCATCCCTAACCAAAAACACGCCTCGGTTTGCCGCAGCTTTACCGCACGTGAACATTCATTGGGCTGTAATTGTTTACACTTGGTTTTAAGTACTTCGAGCACGTCCACTCTGAAGAAAGTGTTTGTGTGTGTGTGTGTGTGTGTGTGTGTGTATATATATATATATATATGGCCTACCAATCGCTACAAGAAATGAAAAAGTTTCCAGTTTTGTACAATTATTTTAAATAATCGTGGCAAGAAGTTGTCATGCTGACGTGATGAAAGCGAATTTCCAACGGTAAGTTTTTACTCTATTTTTGAAAATCTGATTTCAACATCATAAACAGCATTAAATTCTGCTTATATTAGCGTTGTAATCTTTCTATTTACTTTAAACGTACAAAAAACCGTAAACATACATTTCCTTATTTTAATGTATTTTGAAAATTCAAAACGCTAATTTATGCATTTTTAACTCTGATTTAGCACAATATGATTAAAAAATAAGACAAACAAGTTATTATTTCGTTAGCGTGCTAACACACACACATACACACACACACACGCGCGCGCGCACGCACGCACACGCACAAACATACACACACGCGCGCACGAACACACACACACACACACACACACACACACACACACACACACACACACAAACACAAACACAAACACCAACTCTTTCACTATCACTAATCTATCTATACTTTTAACTTCGACAAGCTAAAAACGTAAATTTTGTGTTTCTGTTCTCTTAACGTGGCCACTTGTTGAGAACTGTTTGGTTAACTTTTGTTTTGTTGGCCAACCTGTAGACTGCGACGTTGCCATATTCACGCCGACACTAGCGCTACTCTCGACAGTTCTGATCAATATAGATTCCTTTCACCCCCTTTACACAACCAGCTCTCACTCTCACTTGTTGATTTCGTCCCTATTTTTCTCCCAGCTCCCTTTTTAAACAAAATAGACTTTAAATTTGATTAGTTGTTAGAAATATGTAAATACTTCCGTCTCGAATAATAGATCTACGATTATTAGTCTGATTGTATGTCAAAAACAAATAGGCTAGACTAATGTTAAACCATTTTAGAGAATTTTTAATTTTTTTAAAATTTGTCACCTCTATCAAAATTAATATTACGTATTTTTTCAGTTGCATATGAAGTAAATAAAGAACGAATCATGATTAAAAGAATGGATTTAAACTGTGATGAATTATATTGTTCCATGGCTTTGAGTCAAAAAATGAGTTTTGACTTGACTGTCTGTCTGTATCAGTGTACATCACTGGGGAATAAAAGAAACTATATTCAATGACTCCCGTATTAATAAATAATCTATGCACATTATTTTAATAAAAGAACCAATATTGAAAAAACGTGTTTGCAAAATTTTTTTTATAAAAATCAAATAATGTAGAAATCACTTTATATTTCTTAGATATGGTATATTTGTACCCAACTAAACACACACTAACTAAAAGCATATGCTACACAAATAGTAACAAAACGTACGCAGGTCTACGCTACATTCACAAAGGAACCTGTTCGTGAACTCAAAACAAAACCGTTAATTATGAAGGCCCAGTTAATTATATCAGAAATAATTCACAAAGCGAAGCAAAGTTTCTGCTTCAATTCGGCTTCAGCGTTTTGTTTGTGTGTTTGTTACGCATTTTGGCCAAACGCACTGACCGGTTGTTTTTAAATTTGGTACGGAGCTACCTTTTATAAAGCCCAAACGACGTATGTGTACGATTTTTTCCCCTTACCTTCTGTTTCAAGATAATGGAATCTGCTTTTTAATAACGAGTGTATGTAGTTTTAGCCAAAAGCATTGACCGATTTTCTTGTAATTTGATATGAAGGCACTTTGTATAAAGCCTAAATGACGTATCTGTGAGATGTTTCCCATTTTCTTTTGTTTTAAGATACAAAAGAAAATGTCGCCTTGTTGATTTACAATAACGACTGAACGCAGTTTTGCCAAATGCATCGACCGATTGTTTAAAAATTGTGTACGAAGATACTTTCTATAAAGTCCGAAATACCTAGGTGTAAAATTTCTCCAAATTCAATTCCATTTCAAGATATCGATCCTTGATTTACCATAAAGAGTGTACTCAATTTTGGTCAAACGCATTGGTTGATTGTTTTAAAATTTTGTACGAAGGTACCTTGTATAAAACCTGAAATACGTATGTGTCAGTTTTTCACAATTCACTTCCCTACGATAGTGACTTCTGAATTAACAATAGGATGTTTAGTTACTGGCTAGACGGCTTTAAGGATAAAAAGAATAAAATTCCCAATAAAGTTTTTCCAATAACATTATTTCTGAATATTACGGTTACCGTTTAAATTGGAGGTAAATCTAAGAGCGCTTCCGTGGGACGCTCTGTATATTAATTAAGACTAAACTTCGAGGTCGACTAATAAATGATCGAGGCACGTAGATGTATCGCTTACGTGATGGAAGCGAAATTCGAAAATTATTTCTTTTTATCACACTGTCTTATTAAAATTCTAATTTTACCATCACTAACAGTATTAAAATATGCAATTGTTAGCGTTTTATTCTTTCAAATTGCACTGAGAATACGGAAATAAATATTGATATTGATCCGTCAATATCAATATCAATAAATATTGATATTGATAATAAATATTGATCCGTCAAATTAAATTTTTAAACGGATTTTGAAACTTTAAAATGATAACACACAGTTTTTAATTAAACGACTAACGATCGTTAATTACCATTATGAAATCAGACATTTTATATATTTAGGGTCTAAACAAAAACTTATAATTTTGTAAAAGATTTCAAATGACCGCCATTTGAAACTGTTGTACAAATTTTGGTGATAAATGTACTTGTCTAAGCTGTTACCAAAATCGATTTTTGTAGAAAGTTTGAATCAAATCGGACTAAAATTGTGAATGTAGACTAAGACCTATGACTATATAAATATTTCGATTCCTTAAAAGGTTATTTAGAAGTCAGAATCATTGCTCACTTTAAGGTACCGGATTTGAATATTGTCTTGTTGACCGCTCCAATAGCTCATTTATAGAAATTTACTAATAGAGTAAATAATTGAATAGCTTGATTAACAAGTCTTTAAGAGAATTTTATTGTCTACGCAAACTGATTCATAAACAAAAAATGACGTAATAACGGGTAAAACGAAATTAGTCACACACCTGATTCTAACCAACAATTTCCAGTTACTAATTCGTTATTCGTTCACATCATTCCTTTCGACTATTTAAAATTTGTTTGCCATTTTATTTTGTTTTACAGTAATGTACGAAATAAAGTAACCACGAGATAGAAGAACTGCTTCGAAAATCTCCGAAAAAGTTTTTGGTTTTTTTGCTCTTATGATGATGACAGCCTTAGCTGTAAATTGTGGAAAAGTTTACTTAGTAAAATTTGTTTTGATTATAAAAGAATTTACATCGGAAAATTAGCAATGTAGCGGTCATCAAGGTAAGTCTCAGACCCGGAACATTGAAATGAGTGTTGATCTTGACTCCTGGTCACTTTTTGAGGGGTATCGTTATATATATATATATATATATATATATATATATATATATATATATATATATATATAATTTATATTTATGACCGTTTGGACTTAGTGGAAATCCGTTACATTAATGAAATAATAACACATTCGTATTTTTCGGCAATTTTTTTATTTCAGTCTTGCCAATCAAGGTTTCACTCGATAGTGCATTGTCAAAGCTACAAAACTAGAGTCTTCCTGGTCCAACCTCAAACTTTTAATGCGATTTTCTATTCTAATCAGACATTTATAATTATAGAAATCAGGAAGATATGATGGCTAATATTACAAATCTTTAAAAAATTCATGACATTTTTCTTACGCATTTTTGAAAATCCAAATTCAAAATTGTAGTCGTGTTTAAATCTGCATGCATTTTTGTTTTAAATTTAGAAAATCGATTGAAATAGAAAAAAACACTAACATTAGTTAGGATTTGTTTTTGTTTTTTCAATATAATTTGAAAGTCCTGAAAAGGTACGTTAATACAACAGATTTCATTATGGTTGTGAGAACAGATATTTAAAAGTGAGTATAAAGGACAGTCTGGGAAATTCGCTTCTATCACATCAGCGAGACAGCTGCGTACCGCGATGGTTTTCATTACAACTGAGCATCAGTAAGATTTGAATGTAGGTCATACGTGAAGTGACGCCACCATATTTGGATTCACAGACGTGTGATATAAACGTTACAACGTTCAATGCTACTCATCAATCATAGAGATATAATCAAGACTGATTCACTGGCTTGCATTCATAGATTTTCTTTCATCGTGCCCTTCCTTCTACGTTGCCCAGTCCACATATCGGGTATTCAAAATATCAATTTAAACAGGGATCAGTTTTATCTGGGACATTACTTGGATCTTCGAACCTTTGAATTTTACAGAAATTTTCGTAAAGAGAAACTTTAGACTTTCTAATTTTTCCTCTGTAATAAACTACTGAATTTTAATCTAATTGAACTTTCACTTTTATATATATATATATATATATATATATATAATGAACCATGACCGCCATCAAAATTAAATTTATTAATTTCAACGGATTTTGAAATTCAAAACACTAATTTATGTAGTTGTTAACGCTAATCACGTTGGTGAAGTCAGATTTTCAAAAATAATTTAATACAAAAAATGTTTAAAGATTTTTAAACGTCAGCCATTTTGAAACTGTTTTTCAGTGAAAATGAATAATACACGCATTACATTAAATTACACGCTTTTACATTAAATAATTCCCCAAGAAAATATCGGTTTGGAATTTCTAATCAAAAATTATTTCAATAGTTTTTTTAATAATTATCAGGTTTGTTAAAAATTGGATCATATTTGAATGTACCAAAAAAAATAAATCCTAGGATAAATATTGCTCATTCCACCATCCTGGCTGCTCAAATAACTCATTTTCCAGTGGGCAGATTATAAATTTCGGAATCGTTCATCGAAACGCCCTCGCTCCAGATGATCTTAATCCCTTGAACCCTTCATCCCTTGTGCAACCAGGTAAAATAAATACAACAAATTTAATTAAGACGACCCCGCCGTGACCTTCACAAACCTAATTAAACGGAAAACTTTATATCGATTTGTTTTTCCACCCTTGCTAGGATTTGGCGCGAGTCCAACCCTCGTCAAATATTTACCAAAGCCTTGCCATTGCTCGGTCGTTAGTCCCGCCTTGCCGTATTGGAAACAGGAACAGGAAATACGGCACGCAGCTGTATTACTGACGTGATGCTAGCGATTTTCAAAATAGTAACAGAATCGTTTTTATCGTACACGTTTTTGGACTTTTGGTTAATTAATTAAATAAATTTGGTTACCTAAACATTTACGTTAAAAATTTTCATAATTTTCAAACAGCTTTACATTTAAAATTAAAAAGTGAACCATGATCGCCCTCTGATTTGTTTTGAATTTCAAAATTTTAAATGCTTTTTAACAGTTTAAGATATAATTTTTTTCAAGTTTTAAAATGACTGCCATTTTTTAAACGGTTCAACGGATTTCGCTATGTAGCAAAAGATTTATAGAATCGATTTCTGTGCAAAGTTTCAGATTATTATTTCAAACTGATCGCTTTTCGATTTAATTTTTAAACGTTTTCCCTACCTTCCAACTACCACCCTCATCTAACGATTTTATTATTTAAAATTCTGCGTTTATTTAAAACTTCTATAATGCGAAATTTCATACGGGGCTCCTGGTTATTAAAAAAATTTGTTTTGTTGAAGAATATTTATTTGAATTGAAATACAGAAAAGATAAAATACAACGTATTGACTACTTATTCGAGGAAATAATCTGCAGAGGTTATCTTTCTGCGTATCAGATGTTCAATATGACCATCATCAATTCTTCAACGCGAACTTCTAAGTTGTTAATAACTCGACGACACATATCTTGAATTATCAGTTTGCACGTCTCAGTGGTGATCAGCTCTGACAGTTCCATCACTGTGCGCGGAGGGACATTATCAAAGAAAATAATCACAGACTCTAATCAGGGCCAGTTCTGTCCTCAAGCGAAACGATTAGGCCATTTCTTTGAAACGATATTTACGATAAAAGTTCCACGCAGAAAATCCAGAACAAAACATCAGCTGTGTGTCCTCTAATTTCATAATGCATGAAACATGCAAAGATGCTAATATATGAAGATTTTTAATGCTGTTTATGATGGTTGAATCAAAAAGAGGGCAAGATAATAGAATTAGTTTTGGATATTCGATTCCATCATGTCAGCGAAATGGTTGCGTAACGAGGTTATTTTTGAAGTGACTACTTCTTATCGCGGAGTTTGTGTGTTTTGCAAATTCAGTTTGCCGTCACGCTCTAAAACATCCATACGCGTACTCTAGTGGATATTATTATTCTATGATTATTATTACAACATTATTAAAACACATTATTATTATTATTATTATTATTATTATTATTTTTGGTTTAGTGATTCATAAAATTTGTATTTGAAGTGAAAACTTGTATGTTCGCGGTTGACAAAACATGAGTAGACAATAAACATTTGCTTACGCGTCACGCTTGAATCCGTAACGCATACCTCACAGCATATATTATTCTTGTGTATATCTAGATTGGAATTGACTACTTCTAAACAGCTGATTTCGCTCAATAACTTCAATATAATTTAAATTGAGGTTACGTTTATTGTTCTTGTTAATTTTAAAAATGTGTATTCTCTAAATTTGTGCAGTTACATTATTTAATATATATATGTATATATATATATATATATATATATATATATATATACATTGACCTACACCAATGTTTGATTGCCAGAATCACAAATGTTATATTTCTTATTGTACTAAGTACAACTGTCCATGATAATTATATTATACAAAGTATAACTGTCAAAAAAGGGTTATAAACCGATTAATTATGAAAGTCCCTTATATATCCTAAGTTACTCAAATTCATAATCTGTGACAGTTTCACTTAATTTTTAAGTTGTGTACCTACACACATGCGTAATTTAATACGAAGATAATTTTCAAGAGTTGCCCTTTTCTGCATGCATCTAAATTTTTATAAAAGTAATTAAATCATAACAGTGAAAAAGTATACAGTCTGGCATGCCAAAAGTAGTCACGTCTTCAGCCAGCCCTGCACTGGCTAAGTTCTTCATACTTTTATTGATTGCTAATATAAACATATTACAACTTTTAAACAGTTTAGTTTATTCAATCCTGTTTCAGAGAAGCCTAATCGATACGTATGCACATTAGTCTGCCAGAAAACGGACTTATAAGCAGGTAATCTAGGTAGGTTAGCTTTTTCCAAGTGTTACATCAATCCCCCCCAGTAACTGGCTCAGAGTAAAGACGTTACACAGCAAAAGAAAATCAACCCCGTCTCGAACACTCGCCCTCCCTCGCACAATATTTACGACTACAAATGACGGCTAATTTGCTACTATCACGTGTCACGTGTTGAGCTAATATTTCATTGTCTTACATTCCTTATCTTAATTAATTATGAATTCGCTATAACACGATATAAATCAGGCTAGCCTAACTACGGGTTGCCACAGGCGTTGCTGGCACGCCAATGCTAAGCAGCCCATTAATGTGACGTGATCATGGAAAAACGGAGGCAAAATACACCGTCTAGTAACACGTTAAAAGGAATATACAGAGCGAGTAGAAAGTACGCGCATTTTGAAAGCAAAATTAACAAACATGACTTTCATGTATAACATTTCACATTTTAACAGTAAAGAACTTTTCGTATTTAATATAATGTTTATTTTTAAGTAAATATGATTATGACCAATCTTTTGCAAATGATCAAGTAGTAATAGCCCAGGACTACCATGATATGAATTATATGACCCGCAAACTTGTAGAGGAATATGCCATGTGTGGACTGGAGGTAAATTTAGACAAAACAGATTACATGTGCATTGGAGAAACATCAGGACTTGATAATAGACAACGGTCAAAAAATACGGAAATATGGTGACTGTAAGTATCTGGGAGTTAAAATTTTACGGAACTAAACATTTGATGAGGCAATCCAGGAGCGCAGTATATTGGGTAGGAAAGCTAGTGCTATACTAACAATACTCTATGGGACAGAAGTATTTCAAAAGACAATAAAAAACGAATTTATCATGCCACTGTAAATAAAATAATAATATACTGCTCTGAAGTCTGGCCTATAAAAGGCAAGCTATAAAAGCTTTAACAGCTACGGAAATGGACTTTTGGAGAAGATCAGCTGGTATGTCAAGAAAGGAAAGAATTACAAACATCAGGATTAGAGAAATCATGGGTGTTAAACGCTCTTTAATAGAAGATATCATGGATAAGCAACTGGTATGGTTCATCCATGTTCAAAGGATGCCAGAGGCCAGAATACCAAAACAGATTTTAAAATGTTTGGCGTTTGGGAATCGGAAGGCGTAAGACGCTATAGACCGATATGATGAAGATGATGATTATGATTATGATCTATTTTCTTCCATAATTTGCGTTTTAATAAAAATTGTGTTTAGTATTTGTGACTTGTGTTTTTTTTAATTTTATGACGACCTCGACAGAGAGATTTGACATTTTGCATTACGGCCTAAAGATCAAAGAATAAAATTTCGAAACCGCGGTAGTCTTTGCGAGGTGAATAAAAAAGACCAACAGACGGAAGAAAATAGGTAATCCTAATAACAATACTCCTTTATTGCATAGGACAATATAAAAAATTGTATACAATATGTTATTGAAAAACACGACAGAATTCACGTCCCATTATTTCACCATTCAAACTTACATAGAAATACATTCTCTCACACATTGATCCCTTACTGTCAGCGGCTTTGGTCTCGTTCAGGTCTAATCCCTCTCCCAGTTATAAAACAGAAACACACCTACAGATTGGAAGGCCAAAGACAAAAAACGATTCTTAAGAGACGTTAAAGCTCTTTTTATTTTCTCTGGAAGGTTGTTAAAAAATACATCTTGTGACGTCAGGTGTTCACCAACACCCTTATACGGAAGAAAATAGTTCATATTCCTAATTATTTAAATATATGGTCCGGTGGCTGTGTTGCTGTAATGTTAATTTTTGCTTTTTAACAATAGATTTACATGTTGAAAAACTCAGAAAAACAAGAAAAGTTGAAAAACTCAATTAATGTACGCGCCCGCGCGCGCGCTCGCACACACACACACACACACACACACACACACACACACACACACACACACACACACACACTTGTCAGTCTTGTTATATTACGTGATTCTTGATAACTCAACTAAACTAAAATAAACATAGTATGCGTGGTATGTAATACGTATGTAGTAGACCTAGTTTCCGATACATTTTGCTGACTAACATTAGCGTAACGCGTTTAAACCTGGAACGGTCGCGCGACATCAAAAGGACCGCAGAGGTTTTAAATTTTGCTATGGCGCCGTTATTTTTTAATAGACGTAGCTTCCATCTTGCTCATCTCTCACCCTCTCTACATTCCATTGCTAGACTTGTGTTTAGTTTGAGTTGATATTTTCAAGACAGTAGACGTGTCTTTTCGAGGTGCGGCCATTTTGACGCCACGCGACCAGTTGTGTACGTTTTAGTGCCACGCGACCATTTAAGTTGTAATATTTTAGTTCTAATATTATATATTTGTTAAGATTTTCATTAGTAATTTCATTTTACTTGTAAGTAAATACATTTGTGTATTTTTGTTCAGTTTTTTGACGTTACACGACCATATATATATTTTAGTTGTAAATAGGCCTGTTATTGTTTCTATTACATTTTTGTGCAAGTAATTTCGTTTGAATTCCATTATGGATCAACGGGAACATGAAAGAATCTTAAGCTATTTGAAAGTTTAGGAAAAGAAGACAAAGATAAAGAACGAGTCGCGCTTGCAACGAGAAAATTTAAGAAAAGAATATGTTGGCCCCGAAATCTTTGGAGATACTGAAGACGCCGATGAAATTATTGAACGTTCAGGTACAGATATATCAGAATAAGAGTGTTCATTAGTGAACATAATACGTATTCAGAGGCTGCACTGGTGGACTTAGAGGAGGAAGTAATAATTCAGTGCTTTAAAAGTGAAAATGAGAATATTATTTTAGGCAAGTTGCAAAGTGGTTCGCACACATGGAAAAGCAAATTTACGTGAAAGAATTCGTCGCCACATCATATGAAGAGAGAGAATCGGTGTGCGCCTTCTCTATCCGGGGAACAATATTTAAATATGTTTTGATAAATATTATATTATTAAAAATAAATATTTGTTGTATTTTGTTTTGGTATTTTTATCGTTGATTGTGGAGACGTGCCATAGCGATATATATTATACAACACAGCAGATGATTAAAACGTATTTCTCAAGTAAATATAGTGTATTTTTAATTAATAAATGTTTAAAAGTTTTTACATGTTGGTTTATTACTTCAACATCACTTAAGAACATAAGAATACAAATTGTGGTCATTTTGACGCCGCGCGACCACTTGTGTAACATGTTACTGCGTGCCTAGTCCAGGATTAAAAAGCAAAAAGAACAAAAAGAAGAAGTGAAAAACGTAAATTATTTCCATCGGCATTTCGTTAGCAACACTTAAATCTACATTAAGCTAACAAACACGGTATACAAGTGGAAGTTTTTCATTTTTATTGTACTTTCTGTCATTTTAATCTGTGGTTAGCATTTTAAATTAATGATACATATACCCAGATGACCAACGAATTGATGTTCACGGCTGCTGTAGCGGGACAACGTAACCCGCATTTCCCGCATGTCCGTTTAACGTTGTGAGATAACCTTTCTTTCCTTGATCTTATCCGATGCTAATCTGTTGTTAGCAAGCAAAAATAAACAATAAATCTTAGCACTGGTAATAGAGCTCGTGATTGCCAAAAAACGAACAATTATCTGTTAATCTCATATGATTTTTGAAAACCAATGTTTCCCATTATAAATCTGAACGTTCTGAATTTTCCAGTTACATTCAAAATACAAAAATTAATCTAGCATTTTCAATGAAATTCAAACTGTAAATAATTGTTATCTTACATTTACTACATTTTTTAAGTTTGTATTATCCTAAAGTTTAATTAAAATCATGATTAACGTTTTCGAAAAAAAACTATTGTAATTCTTCGTCAAATTTTTTTTGTTGGTTTGTTTGGTTACTAAATATATGTAAATATTTAAGCGAGGTTTCATCAAATTTGTTACAAGTGATTTTTAAAAACATAAATTTCGGGAAAAAGGGCAATAAAAAAATCTGTTTAGAAATATAGGCCTATATAAAAATGCAAAATTTCATTAAAATCGGACAGATACGTAAGCCTTGCTGATATGTACAGACACAGAAGGTCAAACATCCAAGTGAACACAGTGTATTTGTAAACCGATTAATTCAAAGTAAAAAAAATATATATATTTTTTTAGATGGAAATATATTTCCCAATATAAAAAATAAGAATGTATTTTATAATGTTTTTATTACTTATCTTCGAGAAATATCAATTTTATAAATAAATACTCCTACAAGACTAAACAGTTAAAGAATTCGGTATTTTTGTAAAATTAATGTATACAATCAATTTTAACAGCTGATAATACATATTTCCGCTAACCAACATGAAATTCCGTTCTTATAAATAAAAAATCCGTAACTATATTTGAACAAATTTACTTCCAAAGACGGGAGCGGACAAAGTCGAAATTTAACTTCGATCTGATAATCAAGAAATCAATGTTACTTAGCGTAAATTCGAAACGTGTGCGTTCCAAAGCATTCCGCTAGATAGCAGCGCTGTCAGCGACGTCCTTGGTTACCATAGCGACAGCAATCAACACACTGCAGAGATATCGTATAATCAAACATTAACTTGGATTCATCAACTGTTTATTGGCTATTAGGTGCAATAGATCAACCTTTATATATAGTTACGGCTGCATTCAGGCCTAATCAACACGTGGCGCTTAAATGAGGCTTCAAAATTATATTTTAAGTAGGGCAATTTCAAGAAATATCTGTTTACATAATTTTAACTAATTCAACTGGTATTAGAAGCATCATTTTCTTTATTGAACAGATATTATGTATATTTTACTTTTGTTACCGTAGAAACCTAATTATTATTTCCAGCTGATTATTACTTAGATCATAGAATATAAACGTACTAAAATAATTGCCCTTAAGAGAGCACATGACCGCTCGCTGCTGGTGGCACCTTGCGGCTAAGTGTTTAAGTACAGTTAAATAGATAATAGTACTGTATATTTTCTAACGTCTCCCCGGTCCTTGCAGCGTTCGTATTGGTAGATAGTCCAATTACAGATAGTGGCCGCTGATATCGAGAACGCTTTTTGGTGGCAGGTGGAGTACTTCCAGTCCGTTTATACTCAATGCTTAGGTGCAACAAATCAACCACTATTTATAGTTAGCACTGCAGAAGGGCCTAATGAACACTTGGCTCTGAACTGAGGCTTCCAAATTATAATTAAAACTAGGAAAACATAGGCCTACTTCATGGGTTAACTGCACGATATATTTATTTACTTCAATTTAATTATTTCAACTGGTATTAGAACTTAATTTTTAATTTTCATGAGATATTATGTGAATTATAGTTTTGTTACCATAGAGACCAATATTAAAACTGAATTATTACTTAAAGGTGATTATTACTCTTAATTACTCGTGGGAAACTTTCGTCACCTAGTTTCCGTTTTTAAAAAATGAATAGTTTTCTTTCAAATTTGACTTTTCTTTTCTTTTCTTAACGTCCATATTTTATACCAGTTAGACTAAGGAGGACGAGGGATCAGTGTTAATGGTAAGGGAAAAGCCACGGGAGCAACTGCGGCTTGAGCTGAGAACCTTTAGGTGTGTGGCGTAGTAGACAAACCGATGCTTTAGTCACTCCGTCTACCGAGCCCCACTTCCTTAGTTTTTCTTACGGACGCTCTGTGAAGAGCCTGTAAATTGGTCTCGTGTACCGTATATGTTTTTAGAGGATGGTTGGGATGGTAGGCGTGTGCAGACTCAAGGGTGGCCCAACGCGCCCCCACGCGGAGAAGGGTGAAAGCGGATTGATGCTGGCCTGTATAAGAAACTGTATCAACACGGCTGAAGCTTTGGACGCACATTTATCCCAAGGTGCGCTGACGTGGCTTATTCTTGGTATGTGGATTCTGGATACCGGGTGAACTCCAGTATCATTTAGCCTTACCTGCACATGGAGGAGTCTGTATAGATGGAGATGGGGCCTCTCTAACTTTACAAGCAACCTAATGATGGGTACCAATATAAAACGAAAAATTCCTAGAGGACATCAAGAAGTAACATGTTGTAGAGAAAAAAGGAGGAAATTGGGGGTTGCACTTAATCCCGTCACCCTTCAATGTTGCAGGAAACTTTTCTGGAATCATTAAAATCGTTGATGAATGCTTAAAACCAAAGGTATTGAGATTTGAGCAAACCGGTTTTACTTAATCCCGTTGAATGCATCAGCGGTGAATCGCAGCAGACTTTGAGGATGCTAAGCGAACCCATCCAATCTACTGTAGAAGCAGGAACAAACTGTAGAGAACTTGCAGAAATGAATGATGGGATGAGAACCTACGAAAGAAGGAAAATGGATTTGCACTCAATCCTGTGGAATTCATTAGTAGTGAATGTGATGCTGGGTGGACCTGCGGTAGAAGACGTGAGAGATAAGATCAAACATCTCAGAACATAGTCTTGAAGAATGAGCAACAGAGGACGTCCAGTGAAATGTGGAACATTTCAGGAATCAATCCACGGGTTGACCTTTGACCAAATTGATTGAGTTCCAATGGGATTATCCCAGAGGCTGAGGGGCTAATGGGAAACTGTACTCCATGACTGGTTAGCTCTGAGCCACGTGGAGGGCGTAGATTTTGAAGTGTTGTTGGTTAGGGCTGTGTTTGAGAGCGCAAAGGTGATGCCGCGAAATCCTAGGGCGAGTTTACTCCAAGTGAAGCATATGGGATGAGGGCAAATCAGGACATCATGTGACTGTCTACAGGGCACTGAAATCTGAAGGAGCACATGATTAGGATAGGTACGTATGTATGTACACGTAGGAGAAAGAGTATGTAGGTTATCAGAAAAGAAAATAAGTAACTACAGATCACATAATCTATGAGAGTGAGATTCTTGCCAGCAGGAAGTAAAGGGTGTTGGGCTTCCAGGATCTGAGGACCTCCAGCATTACAAGTTAGTGGACTGAGAATATCTATCCGCTCAACTAGTAACAAAAAGGCTTAATTGCACAATAGGTCTTTGGTCGCAGCCGCAGTGTCTGGAGTTAATAATCCCTTATCTCTAGTATTTAATTTAATGTAATTTGTGTATTTTGTTGTTGTTGTTATTTTAAGGAGAAAAGCACATTAAGGCTATTATCGCCTCCCTAAATGTAAGTGTGAGTGTAAAGTGTTAAAGTCGTAAGTATAGTGTTGTAAGTGTGTTAGACTCGGGTACCGCGAGGTTCATCTAAATCCTCTTAACACGTGCAGCTGGTCTGCACCCCCGTGCGGGTCTTTATATACGGGCCCTAAAAGTCATAGTACCGAACATTATTAGGAAATAATTTAATGTTTAAAACGTTTGTGTAATATTTTTGCACATTTTTTTAATACAAGAGTGCTTATTAAGTCACAACCGTCAATAACGAAACTATTATGGAGCAACGCAAAATAAAACAATACTATTATCATTGAATAATAAACGGACTAGAAGTACAACCACCATAATGAAAAGCGTACTCGATATCAGAGGCCAAAATCTAAGTAATTGGATTGTTTGCCACTACCAACGCTGCAAGCTGCAAGAACAAAGGGAGAAAATAGGCAGTACTATTATCTACGTATTAACTATAGTTGAATATTCTGCCACAAGATGCCATTAGCAGCGAGCGCTCACACCTCACATAAGGGTTATCATTCTAAGTTTATATTCAATGCCATTATATGAAAAAAACTAATTGAAATTTCAAAACGTATTTGACATCTTTATTGATAAGCGGTAAGGTGTTTAACCGCTTTTGTACAAACTTTGTGCAATAAGTTGTCCTATAACGGTTTGCAAAGAAACTTTGGGCAGCCAAACAAAAGATTCGTGTGACTTAATGTTTTAATAAGGTTTACAGCGGGGCTTAGAAGAATGGCTCATTAGCCTGAGCGTCCCTTCTGATTGCCATAGCAACAAGTACGCAAGGACTACCCCACCCCTTGGCACATTTCAAAATAATACGTAACGTTTGCGTTCGTTTAAAATCTACATTAAAGTACTTAGAATTTAAGAAAAACGTAGCCTGATAAAGTAATTGTACCTTACCAAAAATAACAGGAATTCAGAAACTAGTAGTCTATTCGATAGGCATCGCTGACGTGACTGAAGCAAATTTCAAATTTTGCTATTACTATTACTACGTGACAATAGTTACAATATTTATATTTATCTTGCATTTTTTTGAAAATAAGATTTATTATTATAATCGGCAATACAATCTAAAAGCATTATATATTTTTTTGCAAATGAGGCTACATTGTAAACATTATTGTACAATTAACAAGCCGCCTCGGTGGCCTAGTTGATAGCGTATTAGGCTTTCACCCCGAGGACCCGGGTTCGATTCCCGGTCAAGGCTTGGCATTTTCATACGCTATAAATCATCCCATCGTCTGCATAAGCCCAAGTGTGCACAATGGTCAGACGTTAAACACAAAAAAAAGTACAATTAACAATAAGAAAAAGTGAACCAAGTTCACCAAAATCGTTTTCTTATTTTCAGTGATACAAATATGGAAAAAAACATTGTTGGTTGATATACAATTGCAAAAAAAATACTGTAGCGTGATACACAATTAGTCTACTAAAAAAAACACTTTTGAGTCATAAGCACTGGGGAGTTAAATACAATTTAAAAAAAAACTTTTGCATGATATATAGTTATAAAAAGACTATGTGGTGATGTGCAATTAAAAAAAAACGTTATGTCGTGATATACTAAAAAAAAACACTTCAAAGTGATATACAATAACAAAATAACACTGTAGCGTGATATACAATTTAAAAATAAAACACTGTAGCGTGATATACATTTACAAAAGACAGTACGGCGTGATATACAATTACAAAAAAAAAAAAAAAATACTTGTACGTAATATACATTTACAAAAAAAAAATCATTTACCACATAAGACATTTACTCTATGTGCACAGAATAAATAACAAACTAATAATCTTACTTCATCTTAATGTACATTTCGGTAACATAGTTACCATCTTCAGTGGGATACCAAACATTAGTAAGGTAAAGCTTAGGTCTGTTTGTTGTCTCTCTGAAGATGGTAGCTATGTTACCGAAATGAGCATCAGAGTGAAATAAGTTGAATAGTTTGATATTAATTCTGTGCATACCAAATTAGTTTATTTTTATTTTGTTGCAACAGGGTTTCATTTTCCATGAGTATTCTAACACTGATTATAACGGTGAAATCAATTTTTCAGTACCATGTAGTGAAAAATAATTGGATTTTTAGCAAAAAGAACTATTGGAGCGGCCGTCATAGTAAAACCCAGACATAGAATATCGATATAAGTGTCTCTGTAGATCATTGTTTAAAGGGTTATTAAAAATTATATATATATATATATATATATATATATATATATATATATATATATATATATATACACGCACACATATACGAGAAAAGCAAATAATAAACACTTTTTTTCAAAAAACATAACCTACATTTATTATCCTTAAATTTATACTTTTGACATTGGTGCATTCACCGAAACAAACATTTGCTTTGTTAGATATATTAGACCAGAAAAACGTTGCCGACAGTAATTGTCAGAGTTGACACCAGACTGCGAGTCTGGAGAATATATTGCATACAGTGTGAAATGTTACATTTATTTACTATCCAACAATCACTTGAACTTACAAACACATTAGAAATGTTTCAGACCATTACCAGCTGTTCCATATGAGAGCAGAACTCAAATTTAAATGTTTATAGTTTGAAAATTTTGGTTTTGAAATTTTACTTTTAAACTGTTAGCATTTTTATTACATTTATATTAGTGAATTTTCATTTGAAAGTGAACTATTCGATCAGCCATCCTGGTATAACTCAGTACACCATTTGATAGCCATTGTATAACGTTTTACCATTTGTTTCCTTGCCGAATTGTAGTTTCCTGATCACACGTTTGACCTAAGTCTTACTTTCATTACTGGTTTCTTTTTATTATTATTTGTATCATTATTACTTTCATTATTTGCTTTTCTCGTGTGTGTGTGTGTGTGTGTGTGTGTGTGTGTGTGTGTGTGTGTGCGCGTGCGTATGTATGTGTAGTATATATATTACCAAACATAATAATTCAATATGAACTATTAAAATATAATCACTTTGATATTGTTCTTAATAATTAAATGCAATAAACTCATTTGAAAAGCATAATCGTGAAAATAGCAGTGGCGCGAAAACAGCTGTTCAAGCAAACATTACCTCCTGTTCCCAATTCACTCAAATAAAGTAACAGTTTTCCCGTTGAATATCAGTTGCTGACATACGAATATCAGTTGCTGATCACACAATATTTGGTGCAGTCTGAAATTGTTTCTTACGTGTGAACATAGGTTTTTATTTTTTCAAATCATTCAACATATTTTGGCGCCTTTTATTGTTAGTAAACAGAAGAAAGTATTGAAACTAAAATATTCTTAAAAATTATACTTTAAAGGTTTTTTTCAATCAATTTTTACTTTATTAAATAAACTGAATTTATAATACACTGTTTTGTAGCCTATTTAAGAAAATGTGTATTCATTCCATGTATAATGTTAAAGAATTAGCAAAGAATTACCTTATTTTTTTGATACCCCACATGAAATATTCAGATTCGAACCAAAATCTAGAAATTTTTGCCAAATTATAAAAAAAGTATACATATCCTATTTTGTTGCAATTTTGTACAAAACCCCTAAATTTTTCAACTCCATTACATTTGATACATCACTAGAAATAACCACTACATAATACCCTTTTGAAAATGTTCAACCATCCAATAACTTTTCTCTAGTCTCCAAAGTTTTTCAGCAACTATGCTGAAAAACAATAGGATTTTAATAGAAAAAAATTTGGATTAGTGTTCTGCCGAACACCGATTTTTGACTTGTATTCTTACACGAAATTACAACGGGAACCATAATTTCTCAGAATTCCATTGTTAGAAATATAGAAAGAACGCACCAATCAGAATGAAGCTATTGTGAACGGGATGCGTCGGCTGTAATGTCTGGTCAGAAATGTATTAATCTATAGTAGTATAGATCCGAGATTTGCGGGCACTGCGAACCAGTCAGAAGTGAGTACTGGTTGACGGGAGGAAATTAGGTTTCGCAGGTTTAGGCTGTTTCAAAGCCGGGATAGAGGTAACGGGATTTCTAGCGCGGTTGTTTATGTGTTAGTAAGCGGAACTAGTTTGTGTAACTCAGTTCCCTTGTTGTTTATACAATGACAGATTTCTGCTGGAAACTGTGGTGTTGAATCGGATATATATATATATATATATAAATTTATATATATATTTATATATATATATATATATATATATATATATATATATATATATATATCTATAGAAAATCTCTAAGAACTTTAAAATAATGCGGCATATAAAGCGACACTTGTTCAAAAGAATGAGTCTTCAAAAATAAAAAAAAAACAATGTATACAATGTAATTGCAAATGCACAGCTCTATTTAAAACACACAAAAATAACTTAAAACTTCAGAATGAGTGTATTTATCGCTTTATAATGGTTGGGGGGAGAGTTTTGTAGGGTAGCAGAAACACATTAGCGGATAATGCCATCGTAAATCAAAATATATGCTCCTGCAAAATACAGTTTCCTTTTCCAAAAACATCCTGTCCAGCGTTTGTTTATTGCTTAGGAAAGTACAAAACAATGTTCGTAGTTGAAATAAGTGGACCAAATTTAAAATAAAGAAAATGCTTAAAAACAGTAATAAAAAAAACAGTGATCAAAATATCGATTTTGTATTACATAAATATTTAAACTGAAACTCTTCAAGTGAATTACGAAATACAAACTTTCGACAGCACGAGCAATATTGAAAAAGTATTACTTGCCTTATATACATTATTAGTATTCTTAAAGTCTCCCAGTGAACTGATTTTTCTACGTGCGTTTCTGACTAAGTGTTATGATTTGTTTTAGTTTAACTAAGGGGTGTGATATCAAAACCCGCTCCTACTAAACAGTTTTTTACATTTAGTATTTAAATTAAATTTCAATAATATATATTCTAAATTTAAACTAACTTCATTACGTTATGTACCTGACCAATTTAACACAAATTTGTTTACTACGTTTAGAGTTAAATATATCTTACATCTTGTTTATAATTTGTTTATTAAATATTTAATTTAATAACGCATGCCATTACACTACATGCCCAACCCAGCCGTCTCATTTACTAGTGCTCTGACAGTTGAATATATTGTACAAGATTGATGTTTTATATTTCTATATGCTTGATGTAGGTAAATGCTTCTTCCTTTATTATCAAGTGAGTGTAATTTAAATTTATCATTAATAACCACAACTGTACAGAGATTACTTCAACTTAAAACGGAGCTACTTGACGGACACTCCGGTTGTATAGAGAGTAAACTAAAAAATAACTATCGTCACGACACGAACGTTTGCAAGTTATGTGACTTTCTCTCTCTTTCTCTCTGTCCCTATTTTGCACTCTAATCTTGCATTTCTCTTTGTCACCCTCCTTTCTGTTTTTCCATCTCTTTCCTTCTTTAATTCTCTTCTTCATCTTTTCCTTTCTCCGTCTTCAATCCTCTCCCTCTCTTCCTCTTCCTTTCCATCTCCCCTCTCTCCCTTTCCCTTTTTTCTTTCTCTCAATTTCATTGCCCTTTCCTTTCCCTTTTCCGTCTCTCTCCTCCTCTCTCCACGCTATTTGCTTCTCCCCCCTCTAATTCACTCTTTCACTTTTTCTTCCTCCTCTCTTTCCTTTTTCAACCCCTCTGATCTTTTACTCTCTCCCTCTTAAATCCCATTTCCTTTTCTCTTTTCCTCTCTCCTTCCCACTCTGCCTCTCTTCCTCACACCCTCTCCATCTCTCTTTCCCTCTCCCATTCTCATCACTCCCCTTTTCTATCCCCTCTCTTTCTCCTCCTCTGTTTCCCTCTCTCTCTCCCTTCCTTCTCTATCCCCCTCACCCCTTTTGTTTTCTTCCCTTTCTCTCTCTCTCTCTCTCTCTCTCTCTCTCTCGTACACTCTTTTCCCACACTTTCCGTGTTTTTTAAAATTTATTCTCTATAAATAAATATCTTTTATTTCAATTTCTATTCACAGACATGTGCTGGGTTTTTTAATATATTTGAGTAAAATCTGAAATTGAGAAATTTAAACAATTATTCGATTTTGTTTCTCAGCGCTGCCCATGCGATTGCTTAGACGAGGAAGTGTATTTAGTGTTAAATGAAAATTTCATCAAAATCTATTCAACCTTGTTGGAGACTAAAACCTATAATTAAAATTGTGTTTTTTCCGTTTTTAAGCACCACTTCATCATCCACATCTATACTTTATCGTGTTTATACAAATTGGGCCATATTTTGCTACGCGTCAACTCTATCTTCTCGACATATTCCCAGGTGGTGTGTTTTAATTAAACCAATTTGTCTCTGTTATTTTGCGCTTCAATTGTTTCTACAGCAAGAAGCGGATTAGCTTAAGGGTATTTAAGGTAAGCAAATTAATTTTAGGATTGAAGTCTTGTACTTAATCGCATGTATGTCAGCCGTAAAGGAGTGGGAGGGGATTAACGTTTTTGGCTTACTCGGGGAAGTTTGAAATTTAAAAAAAGTTAGTACAATGTTTAAACATCATTGAGGGTGTTCATTAAATTTATGAGAACCAAAATGCTTTCGACATATTGTAATAGTAAAAATAATCTTATTTTCATGTATGTTTGAGTTAGATAGTTTGAATAATAATTAAAGAAAGTTGCACGCTGCTGTCTCGCCTGAGTGATGGATACTGATTTACAGAAGTAACTTTGTTACCTTAAGCTCTTTTTGAAACTTCCATTTCACCATCATGAAAAGCATTAACATCTGAATATACTAACATTTAAAACTTTCAAATCACAATGAAAATTCAAAAATCCCTAAACACAGTTAAATGAAATGTTTTCTATTTTTTTATTACAGTTAAACTTTATTGTTTCCTAATTTCTGCTACAGTTAAACTCCAATATTATCTACTTTCCACTACAGTTGAACTTCAATGTTTTCTACTTCTTACTACAGTTAAAATTAAATGTTACTTAGTATTACAGTAAAAACTATTTTTTTTTACTTTCTATTAGTAAGTAAAACTTAAATTTTTTCACTTTATACTACATTTTAACTTCAATGTTTTCTACTTTTTCCTACAGTTAAACTTCAATGTTTTCTACTTTCTACTACAATTAAACTTCGAAGTTTTCTAATTTCTACTACAGTTAAATTCGATGTTTTCTACTTTTTACTATAGTTAAACTTCAATGTTTTGATACGAAATGCCTGTTCTTAAACAGATTTTAGTACAGAGTATAAATATCAATACACCCTAATTACAGCGATGACATTGTAATCCGGGGCTAATTTGATTTGAACACTTGCATTAACCCCCGCGGCCTAGCCCCTCTTTATTTCATCCCTTGTAAATTTATTGTTCACACAATTCTCCCAATGAAAGGTCGATGTGAATTGTAAAACAACACTATTTGCATGAAAAGAGAGTTTTTAGCTTTGCAGATTTTGATTATACACTAATTTTAAGACCTCTTGCTAGGATATCGTGTACAATATTAGCATTATGGTCTGCATATCGTAATTATCGGTGACTATAGGACCTACAACAGAACTGATGTAACGTTGTCAATTGACTGAAGTTTAGCTTGCTAAAAATTAACTAGGCTGCGTGTAGTGGATGGTCCTCCTCGAAGTTCTGCCGAGCAAATATTTTCGACCTGTATTTATACTGGACATTATGGCGGCAACCATAATTTCTCAGAAATACATTGTTAAAACCAGAGAAAGGACGCACAAATCAGAATAAAGCTATTGTATACGGGAGGTGATGCCCTGGCAGTAATGCCTGGGCAGAAATGTATTAATCTAGCGTAGTATAAACCCGAGATACTAGTGCACTGCAAACCAATTGAAAGTGGGTATTGATTGACATGAGTGAAGTAATTTTCGCAGGCTTAAGCTGTTTCAAAACAGGGAGAGAAGTACGGGGACTTTAACAAGGTTTTTCAGGGTTAGTAAGCGGAACTAGGTTTTGTAACTCAGTTCCTATGTTGTTTAATTGATGGCATAGTTGCTGGTTATTTCTTGTAATACAGGCTGAACGGCTAAAGCTATCATAATGTTGACCGCTTCTCGGAGAAAGAGCATACAATTTCTAATAAATTTCTTTTAATAACATTTTCTGTAAATATAACCGGTTAAATCGGAGGGAAACGTGCCCTGTATATTAATTAAGAATATACTGCGTGTTACACTGGTTTTTAGACTACTACTAAATTAATTGTTACGAAAACCAAACTCATGAAAACATAGTGAGGCTATCGTGTAGAATGCTTAGAAGTTTTAGGGTTTTCCTTACCGTTTAAAATATTTAAAACAATTTACAAGTCTTGATAATATTAAAACTTAAAATTGATAATTTTGTAACCAACATTGCTGTATAAGCCTAAGCAATGTTATGATTTCATTAGGGATGTAAATGAAATTTTTGCAAACGATAATTCGGCAGCGGTGAAGAGTCAGGGGTGCACGCATAATACCTGCATGATTTTGATTATAACGCACCCACAGTCTCTGGTGGAAGGGTTCATTTGAATTTAATTCAGATAATTATTTTTTAACTTTAATATAAAAAGTGCTTTTCTGACTCAAAAGTTTTTCTTTCATTTAAAAGTGTTTCACTGATCTCAGTTATGATATTCTTTTATATATGATAAAATCTGGTAAACACATTTCAATTGGTCTTTTCTGGGGCTGGGTAGTCCAAGTAGCTGAAGAATTTGTCAGTCTACTGCGTCACTCAACTGCTCACATAAAAATTCTTAGTTCGAGCCGAAATTGTTACCGTTGTTTTAGTTATCATAAAGTATGGACGTTAAGGAGAAAAATATCCTCCAAAGTTTTTCGGCCGGTATATTAGCACTGTAAAACTGCAGCACCCCCTAAAGAAAAATAAATAAATTTAACATTTTATACTTTTAGATACAATACAAAGAAACATAATATAACAAGTTTTTAAAATGGTATAACCAATTCTTTTCAATGATATTGTCTTACGATCTCACCAGTGTAGAAATGAAAACAGCACTGCGAATTCTACAGTGCCTTTCAATATTTGTGTAGTGAAATAGCCTGCAATTATCAATTTACATAAAAACGATTTTCACAACTTGAACGGTTTAATTTCCTTGTTACATATATTTAATGAAGGAAACCGCGCATGCTTGTTTAGCGAAACCATTTAAACTTATTAAAATATTACTAACAATCCAAATGAAAACTGCAGAACCAGAACTATGTTTACAACGCCAAAAAGAGTTAAATCTTATTAAGGAAATGCAATGAGCTAGGCTGGGTAAATTAATTGAAAAAACACGATTTCACAAACAAAATTTAATGAAATCTTTATTGCCAATTTTATCAACGCAAAAATAAAATAATGGAATTTATCTTTAAATAATATGTTTTATAATACTCTGTTAAATATGTTATTTGTACAATAATGTAAATTGTATAATATAAAATTCATCTGTTATTTGTTCGGAGAAAGTAGATTTTTACAGAAAAAAATTCTACGCAGCATCCCGTATTCAAATACCAATCAACCTCCACACTGCATTCAAACGTAATCCTCTAAATTGTTTTAATATATATAATAATATATATACTCTATATATAACGTCAGTCTAAGTGTGTATCCTAACTTAACGTGTCTTTCATTTTTCAAAAGTAACATTATAAACAACGGCAGTAAAAACATATCTGTCTTTTATAAGAAATAAAGTTAATCTAGTTTTTGCTTATGCAAGAAGCAAAACAATATTGAAGTTTTAATTTTTTTATAATTCAAGGCGCTGTTTACATTTTAAGATTTTAAGTACAATTTCAAACAATCTGCTAATGCTAAAAAAGTGCCGCTTTTCCCCAAAAAATTAATAGCCTAGTTTCAAAAATTTATAGCACAAGTAACTATGGAAACAAAAAAGTAAACAGCCAACATAACCTAAAAATTACAATACACGTTCATCATATGTTTTAAAACAGTGGTTTCTTTCTTTAATTAATTCTCCTTTAAAGTTAGTATTTGAGATAACCTCTTAAAGAGAGACGTAATCTTTGATTAAATATATTCTAGAAACAGAATGCAAAATTTAATCTAGCGTTCAATACTGAAGCATTAAATAAATGTTCTAGAAATCTTTTGTCTCGCGATCAACAATAGACAATTCGCACGTGTTTCATTTCAATAAACAGTTGAGTTACTAGCCTGTGATTACGTCAGAGGGCAGTGTGACGTCAGGGAGGGTCTGTGTTGTCGTGAGTGATGGAACGAGCGAAGAGTGATTGATTGTCACTTGTCGTAAAGGGCGAAGTTAAAACCATTTACAACATAACTTTCCAAGGAGTGTGATACTTTTATACTGTAAATAGTTCCCTTTTTGTTTAATATGCAATATTCAATTTTTTTTTAAAGTGACTACATCTTATCGCGGGGTATGGATGTTTGTTTTGCACGAAAAAAAATTCATTTTGCCGTCACGGAACGCTCCAATTTTTCTTTAGTGATTAATAAAACGTATTTTTAAAGTGAAAACTTGTATGGTCGTGTTGACAAAACATGGGTTTTCGCGTCATGCTTGAATCCGTTAATGCATATAACATAGCATAGGCTATATTGTTCTTGTATATATCTAGACTGGAAATGACTACTTCTAAACAGCTGATTTCGTACAATAGCTTCAATATCATTTCAATTGAGGTTATGTTTATTGTTCTTGTTAATTTTTAAAATGTGTATTTTCTAAATTTTTGTTTTTAAATTGTTTAATAATATATGACCTATACCAATTTTTGAATACCAGAATTACAAATATTATATTTATTATTATACTTAGACAGTATTACTTACATGAATAACAGTCAAAAGTAGGGTTATAAACTGATTAATTATTAAAGTCC
This sequence comes from Callitettix versicolor, assembly GCA_022606455.1. NCBI lineage: Eukaryota > Metazoa > Arthropoda > Insecta > Hemiptera > Cercopidae > Callitettix > Callitettix versicolor. Next base: position 54,785,179 of record CM040185.1, read on the forward strand.
CTTATACAGCCTAAGATACTAAAATTCATAGTCTGTGACAGTTTCAGTTAATTTTTAAGTTGTGTACCTACAGGCACGCAAAATTTAATACGAAAATAATTTTCAAGTGTTGCCCTTTCCTGCATGCATCTAAATTTTTATAAAAATAATTATATCATAATAGTGGAAAAGTATACAATCAGGCATGCCAAAAGAAGTGTCTGGCAATTCCGCACTACCTAAGTTTTTATTTTGCTGTTTATGACTTTTCTTTTTGAAAGTTAGCCTAACTGAAGGCAAAGAATCGTAGAAAAATCCAACGGTAATAACTAGATTAGAATCTAGATATAAGTTTTAGTTGTAGAGCGCGCGTGTGTGAAGGCGCAAGCTAAACAAGTATAAAAAGGAAACCCATTTGCCATGAAACGATAGGAATTAATTCGATGTGAAAAGAAAGCATTTTGAAGCAGCCAGCTTACCTTACCATGATTCGCATTTCGGCAACAAACTACCATCTTACAAAGATTCCAAACAGAAATAACAATACTTTTGATTGCAAGGTCTAACCATTCTCACCAAAACTGTTCTAGACTGAACAAACGCGTTCATATTAGAAGAACGAATTTCACTTCATAACTAACCAACTTAACCAAGTTATTACAAAAATAATTTCTTGTCGAGTCTGAACCGAAATTGCAAATACATGCATACATACATACAGATATGTTATATATATTATGATTATATATATTATTATAATTTTATTATTGTATTTTATAATATATATTATTATAATTTTAAATATATATTATAATTATTATGAAAGAATCGTGTACTCCGGCGTTCATTCAGTTAGCGTTGTTAACAGTGACCTGCTTCTAAATATTAGAAACAACATTATTTTGCTTGAGAAAATGTACCATAACTCGAGGACATGTGTACAGTACCAGAAGCAGGGAAAACTATAGAACTGGTCAACACAGGACCGGAATATAAGAACCTCTGCCGTCACAAGCAGGTGTATTTTTCAACAGCCTTCCAGAGGAAATAAAAAGCTCCAACGCCTCAGACGTTAAGACATGCTCTTAAGAATCGTTTTTTTTGTCATTTGCCTTTTATTCTTTATGGGAGTTTCTGCCTTATAACTGGGAGAGGGACTAGACCTGAGCGAGACCAAAGCCGCTGACAGTAAGGGATGAATGTGTGAGAGAATGTACGTATGAATGGTAAAATAATGGGTCGTGAATTCTGTCGTGTTTTTCAATAACATACTGACGTATTTTATACAATTTTTTTATATTGTCCTATGCAATAAAGGAGTATTGTTATTAGGATTACCTATTTTCTTCCGTCTAGTGGTCTTTTTTATTCACCTCGTAAAGGCTACCGCAGTTTTGAAACCCAACTGTTTCGTCATCAGGCCGTATACGAAATGTCAAATCCCTCTGTCGAGGTCGTCTCAAAGTTAACAAAACATTGAAAAAGAAATAGCACAAGCACTAAATACAAGTACACGATTTTTATTAAAACGCACACGACAAAATTTGGTTTGGCCAAACAATACGTGCAATTTGTATGTCGTAGCGTAACGCCCGCCCTCAATACGCTACACATTCATGTTAGTGATCTGAGGTATTACACTTTAAATAGAAGGAACATTGCAAACATTTCCGACTTTATATTACATATGTTTTTGTATTCATTTAATCATACATTTTTAATGGAAATAAATTAACACGTTCACGACGACAGCCAGTCCTAACATTTTGTGTTACGGTAATTAACGTGAAATCTCAACTATAGACTTAAAATGTTTTTACTTAAAATTGTTAGAATATGTGTTTGTATAACATTTCAGGTGATATTCAACCAGAAAATACTGTATTATAAACATTTTAGAAATTATGTCCGTGCGTCACATGACGCCTATTTCTAAACCATTACTATAATAGGCGTAGTGCGTAACTGGTGGCACACTTATTGATCCGTACACACATAAAGTTTCAAGTAAAAGACTCTATAGGTTATAAGATTTCTTCTGTGATGTCTTAGTGTTATAATTGTCAATAAATTTTGAAGGTGTTTTCATTTTAGTTTACCAATAGAGGTCACCGAAATAAAGAAACAAACAGTAGGTCAAAATATAATATTACTTCATTATATATGAAATTAACTTTTAAAAATGAAATGATGCTTCAAACATTTCTACTTAATTAAAATTTCTTATCCTTTTAAATTACCTATAAGGTGTCCCAGTGTAGAGAAAAAAAATAGAAAAGGTTAAAATCTAATCCGACTAAGTTTAATATAGCATACTTTAAAATGATCGTACAATACAATTCTATGCTTCAAACATGGGCCTCATTATAAATAGCTCATATATTAGGTAAGAAAAATAAGCGCGTCACAAGCCGCCTGTTTTGAAGAATATTGTGCGTCGCCGGTGACACACACTCGCCTTACCGGCAGTTGCAGCGTGCGACGGCCAAGCAAGAAATGAACACAAGCACAGAAGTAAATTTATTATAGGGGAATAAAATAATATTCAATATATTGCTAAAATATTATATACGTTAGATCAACTGAATCCGTCTAGCATACCCAATAACTAAACAGCTGACCGGGACATAAATATATAAAACGGAAAACATACCGTAACATATTGTAGATTTTATTAATTTAGTTTTGCAAACAAGTCCAAGCAATTTAATGTTTAGTATTTCATTGTGCTTTTAAGTAGTTAATTGTGCATATTTAATTTGCTTTTCGATAATTAATTGTTAGCAATTATAATGTAATAAACCTAGTATTAATAATAATAGCTACATTATTATCAAAGAATCCAAGAAAATAATAATAATGATAAAAACCGAATTGTGGGAACACTAATGATGTATTTTTTACAAATAGTTTAATTAGTTTTAAATAAGTTTTTTCTTCAGTTACTGTTTTACCGCATACACTGTGTTTATAACATTATTGTTAGTTCTTCTATTTTAGTATTAAAGTTAAACTAATTAATTATAAGTTATGACCTGTACTAAATTTTAAACCTTAGAAATTCTTATCCCATAAATTAACAAAACAAGTCGGGACTTTTACATAGTTTTTTTATTTTAAAAATAACCTAAAATGTATATTTCAATTAAATTAAAAATAACAATTAATATTAATTATATAAATTAACAAAATTTTGTAGTATCTTTCAATGTACTAATTGTGAAGAATCGAACGCAATCTAGTGACGTTTTCCGGTACTAGAGTAGACGAGACAGTGGTCGTTAGTGCCACCTATGATTGTTTTCGTGAACTACAACACTACCGTTGCAAAAAGAATCTGCACACCTGTTGCACGTACTGTATACATTTTCATCGTTTAAAATAAATTGAATATTTAAATGTCATTGGGAGTTTCAGAGTTAGTAATAAAATATTACACAATTATACTATTTTTAACTTCAAATTTAATTTTTACTGATATTCCCAGTATACTTTTATTACATTATTTTAGGTCATACGTAGATCGGCTATTTACAAAATAAATTTTGAGATTCCTGATTGACTTTTCAGTAGTAATAAGCCACTTGCGTCTGAAAAGTATTGCGGAAAATTTGCTAATTTTCATTTACAAAAATAAGGTTGTTATTCAAATACAAGTAGGAAAAATACGGTTCAAGAGAGTTTTAATTCCTTAAATTTAAAATAATCACTGCACGCAGATGTGACGCTGACGCAAATTTCTAAAAATAATTTATTTATCTCATCTTTTTTATCATTCTGATTTCACTATCATAATCAGCACTAAAATATGCATATATTGGCAATTTTAAATTTTAAAATTACATTAAAATAAGAAAATGAACCTCAACTTCAATCAAATTAAAATTAAATTAATATCAATGGATTTTCAAAGTTAATAGTGCTAAATTATAGAGTTTTTAATGCTGACTACAATGTTGAAATCAGATTTAGAAAAAAGACAAAACATTTATGAATATTAATTATTTGAAATTACTGAAATTTTATACTGTTCATCGAAATTCGCTGGATAACGAAATTGTTTTATTTATTACAAAATCGATTTGTGTGCCAAGTTTGAATCAAGTTGGATTAAAATTGCGAACATGATCGTACAAACACATACATACGCGCGCGCACACACAAACACACACACATATACACACACAATAATATACTTGATTATGCGAAAGAAGGAATTTTAAATAATAAATATTGCAATGAAAAACTTATATATTTTTTTAAATCACATGATTCAGGTATTAACGCAGGCATTCCTGCAATCTAACAGCGAACATTTATGTCTAAACATTACGTAAGAAATTTAACTTGTATTTCATTCATTGCTGTTACTTCTGATCAAGTTCTGTACATTTTAATTTTAAAAGTAACCTCGCAAACCGGAATCGTTCACTGATCAATCAGAAGACCTACGAGGTCATGGAATCATACTGTTCCTGTTACATTACAGATGGCTCTACACTAGCGTTTTACGAACACTTAAACTGTGCAATTGTAAAAACACCGTGTAGCATCGCCTAAACAACATAGAAAATGAGTTACACAACGTAGTTCCGCTTACTGACACCGAAACAACCACGTTAAAAATCCCCAAACTTTTCTTCCGGCTTGGAAACAGCTCAAGCCTGCGAAACCTAATTCACTCCCGTCAACCAATACTCATTTCCGATTGGTTCGAAAAGCACGCGTATCTTGGGCCTATACTACGTTAGAATAATACATTTTTAATACTTTATAATTAATAAGTTTTTCGTATAATGGTGGATATAGTTCTAATATTTATATTGATAACTGAATATCAAAATGGCATTGGCTGAGCAGCAGTTATTCAGTGCTGTTACTTTACCAAAACAAAATTTCCCATTTCCTAATTCACTCGCTGTGTGTGTGTGTGTGTGTGTGTGTGTGTGTGTGTGTGTGTGTGTGTGTGTGTGTGTGTGTGTGTGTGTGTGTGTGTGTGTGTATAACTGTGTGTGTGTGTGTGTGTGTGTGTGTGTGTGATGTGTGGTTTGTGAAACCGTGTGTCTATTACTTTAACGATCCTGGATCTAGGTTTCAGAAACCGTGCTCATTACTACAATGTCCGCCCTAATAGCTCAAATGTGTATTTATTCAAACAAGCTGTTCATATTTAATGCGATAAATAACATCGATACAGTGTGCGTCAGTCAGTGAGCGTAGAAAACGTAAAACAATATGAAGCAACAATGGCTGGTTATTAATAAAAACAAAATTTACGAGAATTCGAGGCCCATTACGAACAGTATTATTACACCATATCTCTTTTATATTGGGGCAGTTCACCGGGTCAAAAGGGGGTGTTTGTAGCCCGTGTTGTACGCATCGATTAAGCCAGTTTACGTTGACGCTGTGGTATTAAGGGCGGGGAGGGGTGGAATGGTTAGAGTGGCAAGTCAATATTTGGACGAGTCTGGAGTGAATTGGAAGATGTCAATCACGGAATCGGTTTCTTTGTTTGACAGTTCGAAATCGCGCTGAGATTTGGGGGGAAATAAAGCGGAAACTTTCGGCGTGGAAACAGAATCCAACCGCCTTTACGCTATAGTTGGAATTGTTTTGGATAAGACTGTACGAAAAGTCAACATCAGTTAATATTACATTAAAAAGCATCAGTTACTATTGTTATGTAATTGTATAGAAGTTATTGCCCCAAGTAATTAAATCCGTTCTGAAATAAGCAGATTTTACCACTTTAAGTTACATTCTCTGTATTGTAGGACTAATCTGGCTTGTACAGGTATTATTTTTAACCAGTAAGAAATCTATAGCCTATTGTTATCGCCTAAACAACATAGGAACTGAGTTACACAGCCTAGTTCCGTGTACTAACACCTAAACTACCACGCTAAAAATGTCCGTACTTCTCTTCTGGCTTGGAAACAGCTTAAGCCTACTTAAATGACGGAATTAATTAAATTCCGTCAACCAATACTCACTTCCGATTGGTTCGCAGTGCCCGTGTATTTCGAATCTATGCTGCTCTAGATTAATATATTTTTCCCAGGCATTACTGCTGGCACATCACCTCGCATCTTCCGTATGCAATAGCTTCATTCTGATTGGTGCGTTCTTTCGGTAGTTTTGGAACAATGGAATTCTAAGAAATTATGGTTGCCGCCATTATAAATACATAGCTGGCGAATAACATAGATCGATTGACAACATTCAAGTGATCATAAAGAGCAACGTAAACGTCTGCCCATATTACTGCAGTGCACTATTTATTTCTATAAAAAAGTGATTGTTTCAAAGATTTAGCGCTTGATATTGCAAAAAAAGACATGACTTAGTGTATCTATGAGATTCCATGAAAATCCACTTTTCAATAGTTCGTGTGTGTGTGTGTGTGTGTGTGTGTGTGTGTGTGTGTGTGTGTGTGTGTGTGTGTGTGTGTGTGTGTTTTATCCTAACGAAACTGTTATAATTTATAAACGTAAACCCTTACGAGAAATATGTAAGCGTTCGCTGCTGAAGACATCTTGCGGCACAATGTTAAACTACAGACAAATAGTACTTTTCTCAAAAGCTTGTCCTTACAGCTATCAGCGTTCATAACGGCAAATAGTCCAATTACGTGGACTTCAGCCGCTAATACCGAGCACGCTTTTATATTGTTGGCTGTATTTCTAATTTGCTTGTATTCAATGCGGTTGTCTGCCTACGCTGTAACCTGTGAGAATTAAACAAATTAAAACAATAATTCACAGTAAACAGGTGTCTTGTTGAAGTGAATTTTAAAACTTAATTCCTTTATATTTTTCAAATTCTGATTTCACTAACGTAAGCATTATTCAAGTTTTTCTAAAATAACTTTTAAGACTATTAGTAGCAGACGGTTTACACTAATCTGTGACTACAACTTATAACATAAAGAACGATTAAGCGTGAAGCGACGTCGATTATCTGCAAAAACAGATGTAAGGACTTTTAATTACGCTGCCCCGTCCTTTAATTTTTACACAGTATTTAACTTTGCAAAACAGTCATTTGCAATATGGCGATACATTACATAATGACTAATTCAATTAAACTCAACATTATTTAATTTAGCCTAACGCACATCTTAAATTAATAATGAACGTTTTAGTAAATAGCTGGTTCGCTTTCGTTTACGGTTCACACCTGTAGCGTATAAACGGTAAGTCGTTCATTAATCGGCGACACATCCTCTTATCTAGCGGCGAGTCAAGGTCCGAAATGTCTACAACTCCGGCATTCACGCACCCGCAAACACCGCAGGCGCGCATTATATATTCAAATATATCATACCTTTGTTTAATTGTAATACATTTAGCCCTTATCTTTGTTTACATTTTTAGGTTGGTACCTACATTTTGTTTACATTGGTAGATTGGCGCTTATCTTTGTTTACATTTGTTATCAATGACCGTTGTTTAAATTGTTAGGTTGGCGCCAGTCTTTGTTTCTTTGGTAGATCGGCGCCTATCTTTGTTTACATTCCTTATCAAATGACCTTTGACCTTCGGACCATCCTCCGGTTCATGCTACTACTCTTAAATTATATTGGAAATTAATACAGTGAAGTCACCGTCATTTTTAAATACTTACATCGGTTTATTGCGAAACTGTCAAATAAAAAGTTACTTTGTTGTAGGCGATAACATTTTATAAAAATTAATATAATTTTACGTTTCATTATAAACCTAATATGAACGATAAAAACATTATAATTAAGATTTTAATAAATTCTTTGTAAATTAAAAAAAAGATAATTTATAGAACCGTTTAGGAATCTAGTACTTATATACCCTACCCTTTGTTGTACTGAAAATGATATTTACATATTTGACGTTGAAGTATTATTCAATAAGCAATTCTGTAATATTTTTAAATAGGCAACTATAATTGATGTACGTAAATGTTCCTTAATAGTACCTCATTAAAAATTGCGGTTTTTAAGATTTATGGACTCAATTTTCAGGACTCGTAAATATATATATATATATATATATATATATACAATTTTATCGATCCTTCAATAAATGATTTAGCAGTCATTTGGTAAATGGAAATTCGATAATAAATAAATCATTTCTAGTATCCAAGTCACAGTTTATTAAAGTAAAATTTATAACGAATTTCATGTCAATGGTAGAAATATGATGCGATCCAAAAACTCCTTTATCCTGAACTATGTTGTTGTGTCGTGTGCGTTATCTTTTGGATATTATTATGCTGAGCATTTTGATTGGTTTTGTACAAAATATAATTACCTGCTTCATTGATTCTACTTTTATTTGATACCACCTACATACTCATCAGAACACCAGAGAAACCTCACCCCTCAAATGATTACATTTTAAAGCTTTACAATAAAATAAAACTGACTTAAAACTGAAAAAATGATTGTAAACAACATTCCAAAAGCAGTGTAATATGTCCCCGTGAGAGTACAGAACAATGCAGACGTATGTGACAGAAATAAAGTGTGTGTACCAAAACAGCTGATTACTAAAAAAAATATTGAAAATAATATTTAAATTATTACGGTATTGAAAACTTAAATAATTATTGACCGAATCAGTTTTGAAAGTAGAAAAAGCTAAGATAATCTAGGCCAGTTCTATTTGCAAATATAATTAATTTAAGTCTCCGCTTTTAGTAAACAGTAAATACTGCAGCCTAATTTATGTATGCAATGTAAAATATGGTTATAGTAGGTTTCATTTGTAAATATTTCAGGAAGGTACAATGTTAGGATTGAGTCAGTAATTTTAAAGTTTATAGTTCTAAATTCGAAATTAGAAGGCCTATTCGAAAATCAAAGTAAGGCCTATTGTATTAGGTAACCTCAATATAATTAATGACACTGCTTTAAAATAACTAAGAACTTCTTGTTGTACATTGTTGTAGATTATTCGTTTATTTCGGCTATTAATTGCGGAAGGCAGATTAGTGTTCAAACCTGACGATAAATATAGTTTCGAAATACGTAATTAAATAAAAAATAATTAGGTAACTAAATAAATTTGTTTCATGTGTCTTCTCAAAGTTGCGTAGCATATCATCATTCTACAACAGTAATATTCCAAGTTGTTTTAAGTTGTGTATAACTCATTGACTTACCAGTCTGCGTGCTTGAGTCGAAAAATGTACTAGTGGTTTCTACAGTCATGGTAGCCAAGGTTCCGTCCGTTATCTGGGCGCTGGAGTCCCTCCGCCCTCTGTACCGGCAGCAGTCGTCCGACTGCGATGATTGTCTTCTGAAGTTACGACAACGTATCATTTCTTCAGTAGTGGACTGTCTTCTGAACCCGCGGGCTATGAGTATTTCTTCGGTAGTTGATTGTCTTCGGATAGCCGGAGCGTAACTAGGAACTGTGTTGGCCGTTGATGGTTTGTTGCAAGGGGACGGGTCGCGAGACGAACAAGTAGAAGAAGAATCGGGGGAACGAGGGGAATGCGAACCACGACGCGTGCCAGTGATGGAAGTAGATTGTCGACGCAGGCGACCACGGCGTCCACGACCGACGGGTGACACGTCGCGCTCACCCGATCTGTCCGGTGACAGGTGCGATCTGGAGTCCCGCCTGCCGCGAGAGTAGCTGGCGGAGTCGGGGGATAACGAGTCGCGCCTTGCCTTGCGTGCGGTAATGTCTTCAGGGTCGGGCGAGAGGGTCGGTTGTGATCCCCGACGACCCCATACGCCTGGAGGTAAACTGCTTTCATCTATAGCTGTTGACTGACGGGGTAATCTCGGGAACTTACTTGGGGATGTTTCCTTGCCGGTGGGTCGACGTTCAGGGGAAGCGTGTGTCCGGGAGTCACGTCTGTTCTTCAGGTATACCTGCGAAAAACATATATTTCATAAATATAAAATAATTAGATCTAACAGTTGATATTGAACATCAGCTGTTCTTTCGATATTACCATTTGACATGAACATATCTTTCTTGACACTGCGTTTCTTACGGTAAGTAAATATAAAAAATAATAAAAATAATTATTATTAAATTTTTGTTGAAATAAGCTTCTGGAAAATATTGATAGGATCGAGATTATATCACTTTTTGTGAGGTCGAATCCTTCACAATTAGAAAAACGTAAATTAAATGAAAATTTTATACGGAAATTCGTTCAACATTTTCAAAATGACTGCCAATTAAAATCATTAAACATTAATAAATTTCTTTTTTTTTGAAAATCTGTTTTCGCCGTCGTAATCGGCTTTAAAAACGGCGTAGAATTATAATTTTGAATTTTTGGAAAACGATGAAATTAAGAAGAAATTGAATTTATAACGGCAGTCAGGGTTCATTTTTAATGTATGTTTACAATGCTTAATAAATGTAGGTTTTAACGCTGATTATGATTTCGAAATTAGAATTTAAACAATAAAACAGTAAAAAATAAAATAAATCTTTTTAGAAATTCGCTTTCATCACGTCAACAAGGCAGACGTTCATATTTACAAATTAAAACAATTTTGTAATTAACTTTGTTTTAATTAACAAGTTTGATAATTATATTGTGTAAGTTAAAGAAAGTTACGAGTTGTATGAAACAGCTTAACACTTGAATGTAATTTTGAAATGATAGACGACGGGAACTATTTACCTTGAGACCGGAGACTTCAAAGGCGGAGTAAGTACAGTGATTTAATATCACTTTAAATAAAATATTGAATCTTGTTAAGTTGACTTTCATGAAATATTTAAAGTAGTTATTCATCACAAAATAAGAAGTTTTAAAATAATGAATTATGTTCGTTTTCTGAAAAAAACCTTTTATGTTAAGTACTATTGTACTCAGATTATTATTATATTTTATTATGAGTGAAGAAAGAGGGTGAGTTTATAATATAAAGTATTTTATTTAAAGGGTTCCCTTTTTTAAGAGTAATAGAAGGCTTTATAACAAACTATTTTGTTCACTCGATTTACGCGATAAATTTGCAGCGGAACTTGAAAAAATATATATATATATATATATATATATATATATATATATATATATATAATAAAATATTGCAAAAACCGTTACATATACGGTTTTAAGAATATTTTATCTACGATTTTTGGTTCATGACCTCGACAAAACAAGCTACACATTTCGATAAATATTTAGCCTAAGTACATCAAGACCAAGTTTTCTTTGCGAACTATTTGGTATCCTGAAATGATTTCGAGCGAATTTTAATTGAAGAATCTGGTATCGGTGCATGATCTAGATCAGGGATTTCAAAACCGGCGCAAATCCTTATATTGTCATCGTCTAAACAACTCAAGAGCTGAGTTACACAAGCAGTACAAACACCAAAACACATGCACGCTAAATTCCCGAACTTCTCTCCCGGCTTTCAAACAGCCTACGCCTGCAAAACTATTTCACAATTCTCCTGTCAACCAACACTCGTTTCTGATTGGTACGCAGTGATCGTGTATTTCGGGTATATAAGCTAGATTCAGAAGTTTTTAACCTTTTTTCTGCTTCGACCCCCTAATTACATTTTTTTATTCCGTAGACCCCAATATGTTTACAATGTGTTGCACAAATATCGCCGCAAGTGAAGCTTTTATTAGGAGCAATTCAGTAATACATTTTTTAAATAAATTGTATTCTGTATTATTAGATGTACGTTAAAGATATATTTATGTTTATAGAAGGACAAATTTAAATAAAATATAAATCATTTAAGTATATAGGCCAAAAATTTTAATGAGATGGTGCGGTTGATGTCCTTCGATTATCTTACTTATATCCGGGGAAATATTCGTTAATATTAATCGTAAATCACTACGTTCTGATATCTTGAATCAACTTCTCGTCTTTCGCAATAAATTATTTACATAGCTAAATCCTGCCTCAACCAAGTAAGAACTAAGAAATGCTAACAATGGTGGTTCGCTGATACTTGTTAATCTGACGTATTTTGTGCGAATGTATTTAAAAAAGGAATTTTAATCATAGACCCACCCGAATTTAATCCACCCCTTCAAAGATCAATATCCCCCATGGGGTCCACCTGTACCCTGTTAAGAACCCCTGCGCTAGATTATCACATTATTGTCCAGACATTACTGTCGGCACATCACATTACATTTCCCGAACACAATAGCTTCATCCTGATTGGTGCGTTCTTTCCATGGTTTTAACAATAGATTTCTGAGATATTACGGTTCGCGCCGACAAATCGAAAATAGTTATTCAGCAGAGCTATGGAGGCCCATACACCACAGAACATCTGAACGACAGCTTCCCAACACCCGAATCAATTCAACAGAAGACATCAACTTGCTCGAGTGGAAATAGGAGGAATCCAGCCAAATTTAAAGTCACAACGAACTTCGAAATGGTCACCATACCGAACCGGAAGAATGCCTCGCCGACCTGGTAAAAGCTTGGACTTCCAATATTCATCACGGAGAATGCAACGAGAACCATAATGTCTCACAAATCATTTGTTAAAACCAGAGATAGAACGCATCAGTCAGGATAAAGCTACTGTGCAGGATGAATGCAATGTGGTGCGCCGACAGTAATGCCTGGCAGAAATGTGATAATTTGTCGTTTATACCCGAAATACGCGAGCACTGTGAACCAATCAGAAGCGAGTATTAGTTGACGGGAGAATTGTGAACTATTTTTACAAGCGTAGGCTGTTTTAAAACCGTAAGAGAAGTTCGGGAATTTAGCGTGGATGTTTTTCGGTGTTAGTAAGCGGAAAGAGGTTCTGCACTCGATTTCTGTGTTCTTTAGGCGACGAAAATGTAAGGATAGGCGATCGTTTTGAAGTCCCGGATCTTGGTCATGCACCGATATCTGGATTCTCAACTAATATTCTCTCAAAATTATTTCAGGATACCAAATAGTTTGCACAAAAACTTGGCAGTAGGTTTTGATGTACTGAAATATTTATCGAAATGTGTAGCACGACGTATTGTCGAGGTCATGAACTGAAAATCAGAGATAAAATGTAATAAAAAACCGGACTTGTAACAGTTTGTGCAATATTTTTATAAAATATATATCTCTTTACAAGTTCCGCTGCAAATTTCGAATAACTGAAAATATTTTTAGCAGAAATATGTTGTTGACGTTAGCAATAAGCTGAAAAAAATCCCGAAATGGAATTAATTAACATACGGTCGTATGTTTAAGGAATGGCGTATCAATCTAAAACAACGTATGTTAACCTTACAAATCAGGAAAAAAATGTATAACTTCTATACACCAGTCACAAAAACCACATACAAATACTGCAAAATACCTACAATGACACTGGATAAGAAGCTCATATGTAAAGAACACTTTAAGAAAAACAAGGAAGAACTTAAACATGAAATTCAGTAGTTGATCGTTGTCACAGCTAACTGTACACAACAAACTGCTTCTATTTAAAGAGATATTAAAACCGATAAAGAAGTAATTCATACAACTCCAAGGTTGCACCGAGAAGATGAATGATAAAAAAGTACAAAAAAAGAGCTGCATAGTATTAGCCTGCAAATACTCCGTGATACATCACACAGGTAGCAGAGGAACGCCTGACTAGAATCAGTTGCCAAGGAAACGAATAAGTGAGCAGCTATTGCATGCCACACAGAGAAGTCCGAATATTGAAAAGCCATGATCATATATTGTGTGTGTGTGTGTGTGTGTGTGTGTGTGTGTGTGTGTGTGTGTGTTTATAGTATGTTTTTTCAAGTAAATATAGAGTAAATCAATTTTTTCTTTAACTGGACATATTCTCACAAGCAATTTAAAGAAACACAATAGAACTAGCATTAAGTATACATTTCGAAATTATTTTACAAATCATATAAAAATAAATTAAGAGAGAAACGAAACTGTGGGAATGAGAGATTATTAAAAAGAATATATACACACCAAAAATTTGCGTTGACTGCATAGGTTAGTATAAATTTATTATCAGAACAAATGTCTGTTAGTTAGATGGTTAAATAAAAAATTGTAAATTCTAAATTCAAATTAATATAAGAAATGAAACAGCGTATCAAGAAAGAATTATTAAAAAATCGATTAAATATAAAATGTTCTAGTTAAAGCGATTATCCGTAATGTAAAAGAAAAATTTGTGTTAAAAAATTTACTAGTTATAGTGAATAAAGCATAGGCTTTTTGTCAAGCGAAATTTTCTTTTAAACAGTAATTCTCACGGACAGCTAGATCCCGAAAAAGTATTTATATATTCAAAAATTGAATAAATAATAAAATCCTACAAAGGTGTGTGGTTATAAGAGGCCATTATACCAGGGTTATGTAGTTTGTCCTAAAGAAAATTACCAAGGTTTAGTTTATCCCAGTTCGCAGCAGGTGGTTAACTAACAATATTGTTTAAATTAAATATTTAAACGTATAACCGGCATTAGTTACTGCGGCTGGGCAAGAGCTAGATCTTTTTTTTTTTTGTATATGTGCAATAAAAAGTTACGAGGATAAAAGGAACAGCCAAGCATATTCCACAGTTGCAGTGTGTATGTGTGCGCGCGCGCACGCGCGCTTGCGTGTTTCAGCACTAAAGCATTCGCAATTTTTAGCCCAATTTGATTCAAAATCGAGGTATTAAAATTAATTGCTTAGACAAGTTTAATATAAAAAAATCCACTCAACAGTTTCAGAAAGCAGCGATTTTCAAATTTAAAAAAATCATATCAGTCTTTAACTTTTTGAAAGTCAGATTTTTACCATCGTAATCAGCGTTAAAATCTGTATAAATTAACATTTATACAGTTCATAACAGGTGTGAAAATGAAGAAAGGAATGATACAGTAGTCGGTGGTACTTTTCCATATTTCCAATTTAATTTTGAAAGCTTAAAATGTTAATATACAAATTGTAGTGTTGATTATGGCGGTGAAATCAGATTTTCAAAAAGATTTAAGATAAACAAACCATAGCGATACGGTATTTTTTTAAAATTCGCTCTCCTACGCCAGCGAAATATATGGCGTGATTTATATGTTTCAAGTTAAAGTTTAAACGCTAGTGGTGTATTTGGATTCTTGGTGTATACATAGGTATTCTAACAACTATTTATGTTTCAGAAAAAGATAGTGTTAGTAAAAATTTTGGAAATAAAAAAAAAATGGAAAATCCATAACCTATCAATCAGAATCTGAATTCCGTTTTCCCGGTTAAAAACAGTATTTTATAAACAAATAATGCTATTTCCTTGTAGATACTTATTTCTTCACAAACTTGGTAATATGTCTTCAAACTTTGCGAGATACTGTATTTTTAAAATCACTTTTACCACCAGATAGCGTTTTCCAAGCGGATGATTCATCCCTTCGGAATAGGCTTAATATTTTAGCCTAATGCGTTTCGGAGTGAAATTCACCTGAGGCCTACCACCCAACTTTATCCCATACTTACAAAGTACTGCTTCTAAACTTAAAAGCATAAATTTCTCTCGTTTTAGTTCGTGCTTTCTCCGCCAGAGTTGGCTAATGTGTTATAACTGATGTTTGTTTTGTTTTTCACTCCCGTTATACGTGGACATATAATTAGTAGGAGAGCGAATTTTGAAAATTAGTTGTTTCTTATGTTACAACACAAGCAGATTTTTCGTTGACCCTATTGAATCGAATTTCCAAAATTACTTTGAAGTAAATGCTCTCTAAAGGTCGGTATACAATTTTTTATAGGTAAAGTAAAATCGTTGAAAGTGACACGAAGGTAAAAAATAATAATGTTTATGACTACGTACTAAAGAGTACGACAGTAAATTTACACAATAATTATTTCAGAAATAATCGTTCCTAGTTCCACTGCTATCTTGCGGTGATATTTACAATTAACGATTTATAAATTGTTGTAGGTTTACAAAAGGTGTTTCAATCCAACAAAAGTACCTATATTTCTGTCTAATTTATCTTCATAATTCTTTATTACAATAAATAAAATGCTTATCAATTGCGTGAAAATATACAAAATGTAACACAGAACGTACTTTCTCCGCCAGAGTTGGCTAATGTGTTATAATTGATGTTGGTTTTTTTTAATTTTAATTTTTTTTTTAATTTAACTTACGCATTAGCAAGTTATATACTAATATATAGTATATTTTTTATTAAAAAGTATTCTTTTCCACTGTACGTAGTGTGGGTACACCAGTTTACCGAAATCAATTTTTGTGCGAAGTTTAAATAAAATCGGACCAAAATTGCGAACGTGAGAGTGCTAGCACAATATATATACAATCCCCTTCAAAAAGTGATCGCTCATTTCAAAACAGGGGTTTTTTCTGTTACTTTGATGGCTGCCTCATTTTCCTGTGGAAAATCGCGGAAAACATTCGTAAAACACACGCATGAAAAAGCGTTGTTGGCAGGTTATAGTTTCTGAATATTGCAACGTTATTTTCGTTTAAAAGGGCCCAGAAAATCCAACTAAAATTACTGAGTGAAAATTAATGGCCAATTTTATATTTTATGTATTTTTTTGACAAATTGGATAAAGCAGATTACGTAATTGTGCCTCAAGATTTAAAGTTAAATCTTGGGTGAAAACACAAAAAATTGTGGTCGAGAAACAACGCATGGTTTCTCTCTCAAAACTGGAATAATAGTCGTGGGACCTGTTTAAGTCAATTTGTTAAGTGATACAACCACATAAAACCAATAGATTTACCTATCAATTTAGACTCTGATAATTTTATCAGATCTCAGCTTGCTAATGAAAATTTCTTCAGACATGTAGTTCAACAATGTCATAATAATTCATAGTTTATTTAATTCATAGTTCAAATTTGGAGCGAGAACCACATTTTGCAGATATGAGATTGTTGAGGAATGTCGCTATATGAACACTACGGTAATAGTGTCTTTTGAAGGTTACACCAATGCACACTTATTTTTAGTTTTATTATTTATTTTATGGTAATTAATTTATGTGTTTGTGTGTGTGTAACATACCTGGGTGGTCGAGTCCCTCCTTGTACTGACTAGAGGTGTCGGTGAAGTAACTGGAGGAGGAAGTGGTGTAGACGGACTCGTAGCTGTAGGAGGTGCTCCTGATACAGGGGTAGTAGGTCCAGCCATTGGGGACGTTGAGGGTGGTGTTACGGAGCTGGTTATGATTGTTGGAGGTGGGAGAGCTTGCGTGCTAGAATCGTTCAGTACGACAGGAGCGCTGTCAGACGCCGTAGAAGATGTGGAAGGCCTCTGGTCGTCGCGGTAGTACTTGGGTGGATCCACGCTTGATCTGGATTCCCTTCTCTTGTGGTGCCTGTGCGTGTGTTGGTGCTGGATCTTCGGCGGCGACGGAGTGACACCGGTTGTAGAATCCCTTCTTCCGCTCTTAGAAGATTCTCCTGACCCTCTTCTAGATCCCGATTGTATCGTCGTCGAGTCTCGGCGACCGCTACGAGAAGATTCGATCGAACTGCGCCTGCGCTCCGACGAGGCTACTATCACCGACGTGTGCTGTTGTTCCCTGTTCTTCCACATCCTCGCGATGTCCGTCTTGATATCAGCGATGGTGCTGCTGGATTCGCGCCGCGATTTTGTCGAAGCGGACTTCACTCCCGAATCAGCTGACGACTCCCGCCGCTTCCTGTACGTCGCGTCCGATGGTTTCGCCCACGGCAACGATCGCGCCAAATCGGCGAGTGTTTCGCGACGCACGAGGGTGTGTTTGCTACCGCGATTTTTTGAAATTGATCCTCCACCCCATTCGCGCAAGATATCTGTCAGCTGTGCCAAAGAGCTGCGCCGACGTCGAGCAGAGACTGGAGGTGATGTCTCTTGCGTCTCTGTCGGCGGCGATATGCTCGTTATCTGCAGTGAGGAATCCCTTCTCCCGGCTCCCAGCCTCGACCTCAGGGTGGATTCTTCTACTTGTTCCCTCACTAGGTCGTCCCAACCGTTGCCTCCTTGCCACACCAACCCCACCTGGTGGCTCAGGATCGGCAGATTGCAGACGAAGCAGATGGCTGTCATCGTCCTGAAACATTAAACAAATATTTTTGCTATAAAATCAATCTAAAGTGCACTATTTTAGAAGAATATAAATAACCGCAACACAGCTGTTTCCCTTAAATGATAGAAGGGAATTTTCAAAAGCATTTGTTATAATCTTATAGTTTTTGAAATTATGGCTTCACCATCACACTCATCATTAAAATCTATACGTATTAGGACATAAAAGGAATGCAATTTTAAAGATTTTAAATGACAGCCATTTTGAAATTGTTGAACAAATTGTGCTGGTTAACGAAATTGTCTAAGCTACTAACATAATATATTTTTTGTGTCAAGTTTGAAACCAATCAGACCAAATTGCGATTATATATATATATATATATATATATATATATATATATATATATATATATAATTTTAACGACCCCTCAAAACTAGCTCATTTTCCAACCTTGAATTACGTAAACAGTAATTTTCCGTAAAAGACCAAAGTCGAAAAAAATTTGTTTAGCTACTTAAAAAATTAAAATAATTGAAAAAATAAAACAAAAACAAAAATGCTATGACTGGTTTGCTTTCTTTTTCTTTAATACAGTAAAAATACAGATTGGGAGTAAGTCACTAAAAATTTTTACTTTTAAATTTTAACAAAATAGGTGAGTCAATTTTTCAAAACAAATAATTTACTATATACAAAATTACACGAAAGGAGACCTTATGTTTTTTTTTATTTTAAGGGCCAATATGTTTTAAACTGTGTTAAAAACTATCGTACGTTACAGTAGGGTTTCGAGTAACCGTCATCCTTTAAACCGTCAGGTTAATTTGTTATCTGTAATCATTTTTTAAGTCTTCAATAGTAAATAATTTATAAATAATAAAAGTAACCTTCTAGCCAAAACAAAACACTGTAACTGGACAGGACTTATTATAGCGTTAGCTATGGCAGGTCACAGTATAATTAAAAATGTGTATAATCTATAATTAGAGTTAAATAGAAAATTTAAGTCTTACTACATTTTCCAAAAAATAATAACAAAACATTCTTTGTTATAAACAAATTATTATACGTTATTTCTGCCGAAAGTCACCATAACGGCCCCGAGGATTATGGTTAATGTAGACTCTACTGTACTTTGAAAAGAAATAAAAAACTAACAAACAAAATTGTTGTGTGTGGCAAGTAGGACATTTCACAGTGTTTTCCAACCCACTAAATTTATTGTCAAGCCCGTGCTTTGGAAACACGAACTGAGAGTTAGAAGTCCCCTTGTTTAAAAAATAATTAACGGAAACGGATCAGCTGATTTCCTTGTAGTATGCACCGTCACGAAGTTGACCGTACCACTTTTAACGATACTGTTTAAGTGCTCATTTTAAAACGTGTTTGATGTGCACGACGTTTTAATAGTATTCTGTTTACTTTTACACATACACACACACACGCGCGCGCGCACACACACACACACCGTAAAAGATCGAGCGGTGTAAAAAACCTTCTATATTGTATTTACTATTTTTTTCAAAAGATTCTTCTCTTGAAGTCCTTAAAAAAATGTAAAATTTTGAAAAAATACATAAAACATTTGTGTTTTAATCCAGTGTAGGTTTCTAAATTGTCGAGACATTTCTTGACTTGTCATGACGAAATGGATGGAATGGACCAGGCATATTAAACGTTTTTACAGCTGTAGATAAACTCCTTATGTACCACTTCTACTTTAAAATAATAACCCACAAGATAAATACAAAATAATTTTGCCTTAAGGTTTTATTTCTTAACTAACTCTAAATCAGTTTGTCGCAAACTAATATATTTTTCTCGGGTTTACACCTGTAAAGACCATTTTGCCAAATTTTATAGTGATCGTTCACACTGTTTATGAGTAAGAAGTGTATTATGTGTAATAAGACAGACAGAAACGTGTGCGAATTTATAAATAAAGACCTTTGGTTTTGCTTACGTCTCTAATAATAAAATTCCATAACTTATAAACTTTATACTGTGTTATTACATAATATAATTTGTATTAAGTTAAATATTAAAAATATCATCCAATTTAAATACTGAAAATAACCTAATTTTTATCTTACATTTTTTTAAAAATGTACACTTTGCAAAAACTACTTTTTACATTTTCAAATGTTCAAATACTTTTGAAAGTACAAAAATTACACTTAAAAGCAGACTTGCATCTGTGAAATCCCATTTTCAAAAAACTGTGACAACAGAATTATTTCAATGCGATATTATTACATTACTAAAATTGTATTAATTTGACGTCAGCGAGCGCCTTTGAATAATTTTTCTCATTCGACTGCTAGACTGAAATTACTTGCATCCTAGCCTACATTAAGTTTCGTGCTCTAGATTAATCCATTTTACGGGGATCTGCCCGGAGTACGACGCTAATGAAATTAAGACAAATTAGCCAAGTTTTGGGCGACGTGGGATTGGCTCAATAACAACGTCGTTCAACTTAATCCCTTCATTTTACGCCAGTCGTCGCCTAATCCCGGTTTCCGTTTGATTCTCATACTAGCATTAATGACGCAAGATTAGGGGCTCAAACAAGCGCGTTTACCCAATGTAACGTATTTTAAAAACTACTCAATCCGATTTTGGAGAATCGATCCTTGCGGTAGGAATCAAATTTTAGAAATTATAGTTTGAATATTAGTTTTAAAATTGTAAAGACAGTACAGCAAAAAAGTAATCAATATACGTTGAACAATTATGAAACCGCTGACATATTGCCTGTTGTTATAAACTATATGGTATGTAGAACAACAGTTAAGCTTGTGGAACAAGTAGGCCAGGAGATTTTTTGGGGTAGAGACCGGAGGGCCATTTAAGGGCCAACTGTACGTCGGAAAGAGTGTTACCATTGTCAACCGTAATAATTACCCGCAGCCCCCCCAAACGCACGCACACACACACACACACACAACAAACACAAGTGTGTGTTTAATTCCCGAACGCACTTGTGTGTGTGTGTGTGTGTGTGTGTGTGTGTGTGTGTGTGCGCGCTTATACATACATACATACATACATACATACATACATACATACATACATACATACATATATATATATATATATATATATATATATATATATATATATACACACAATTATATATAAGCCTATATAATACATATGCACTTACAAGCACGCGCTCTTAGCTTATTCCTCAAAAAGTGATATAAAAGCCAGAATCGGCGTTCATTTGAAGGTTCTGGGTCTGGGTCTTACCATGATGGCTGCTCCAATAGTTCGTTATTTTTCAATATTTTTTTTATTGGCTCATATTCAGTGCAATGAAAAACGTATCTCGTACGAAAACCTTTAAAGCCTCCAGATCAAATACGTATACGCAAACCCACTTCAACTGTTCAAAATTTGAAGATTTTAGCGCATTGTGTGGGCTTTGATATATATATAATGTCAGTAGCAGACAACTGTCTTGAAGTAAAGAACAGCAGTGGGAGCGAAGCGAGCCTACTCCGAGGGTGGTAATCAATGCAACCACTCTCACTCCCTGTCACTCTAATACTATTGTTTACATCCTAGCTGTGTTCCAGCGTCATTCTTCCTGTCTCCTGATACATTCTGTCATTCAATTTTATTCTAACAAGCACTTGTACATTGTGGTCGTTCAAATATTTATCGCGTGATCGAAATTCCATCCACAAACGATCAAAATCGGTATTTTAGAATGTATAAAAAACATTGTAAAATGAAGGATTCACACTCGAAAAATAACGAATATTTACAAATTTTAACAAAAGCGTTTTCCGCCATAATTTAGAACCCCCTAAACAGGAAAATATGAAACCGATCGCTATAACATTTGTCTAAAATGATCTTTATAACACAGGAAAACAAAAGTACGACCAAATTATTTAAAAGTAAAATTTTAAGAGCTAAAATATGTTTTTATTTTAATTCATCAAATAGGGTACGGTATCATTTAAAGCTAAAAGTGATACTGATTTAGAAAATATAGTTTTTGTACATACAAGATTTAATAAATGATGAAAATTATACTTTTGCTACTATAGAAACCAATATTTGAACTTACTATTTACATTCATATCTTGTATGGTATAGGCTACAACAAGAAAGTGTAATCGAAATGATTGCAGACTGGAATCGTTTATTTAAGTCCGTTATATAATCTGGACCTCTACTAATAATAAACTTTTATTGTTTATCATAAACAAAAAAATAAAGCAGTGTATTATATTCTGTATTTTGTGTAATGAAACAGTATTAAATTCTTGATATTTTCATTCATTTTATATAACATACAAAAAATTTGATTGAATTTTGAAAATTAAAAATTCTAATTTGAGCAGATTTGAACATTATGGAAAAGTTAGCTCTTTATTGCTCTTGGTAATAGCTTATTTAAGCTAGCCGCCTCGGTGGCTTAGTTGATAGCGTACTGGGCTTTCACCCCGAGGACCCGGGTTCGATTCCCGGTCAGAGTTTGGCATTTTCATACGCTATAAATCATCCCATCGTCTGCATTAGCCCAAGTGTACACAATATTCGGACGTTAAACACAAAAAAAGCTATAAAAATGTAGAGTTTTCCTTCATTTCGAGTCAATTACCTATGAAACCTATAAACATGAACCCGTTGATTTATTTTACAACCTGCCATTCTTAAAATATTGTTTAAAAATTTTATCTTACGTAAATATATATATATATAAATAAATAAATAAATATATATATATATATAATTTATATATATATATATATATATATATATATATATATATATATATATAAATAATGAATTCTTATTTAAAAATGTGTATAAACTTTGGAGAACATCATGAGATGTTTAAGACATTTAATCCAAATGATTTAAAACGGGAATTGTTTATTTAAAGCCCTTAAGAGGGTCAGATCTTCTAGAAATTACGTAATATTGCTGTTTACCCTTAAACCAATAAACTATCCCAATTTATTCCGTGTTTCGGTTAATTAAACGGTAAATATCTTGATATTTTCAATTAAACAATTGCGGAAAGGAAAGGAGAAAATTCTGCAGCGTTTGTGACATCACTTACCGAAATTTGAATATTCATCGCCAAAAGGTTCTTTCAATGAAGGGGCAATTTGCATACTTTAGCATGGATATCTGACGTAAAAGTTTAATATTGCCGGCGAAATAGGGCGATAAACATTTACTCGCTTAGTGTCGGCCAAGTCCGTTAAGAGCTTGGGTTCTTTTTTTAAAAAAAACTGTAAAATTAATTAAAGTAAAGAAACTGTCAAATATATTACTTTTTTTTCTTCTAGTCAACATGAAATTAAAACTTTATCTATGTCCCTAAACTGAATTAAAAAAACTTACAATGCACAACACTGTACAATATAATAAACTGAAAACCAGCCGCTTCGCTGACGTGATGGAAGCAAATTTACAAAAAATAAATTGCTTGTTTTATCATATTTTACATTCTAATTTCACCACACTAATTGGCAGTGAAACCAGAATACACTGGCATTTTAAAGTTTCAAATTACGTTTAAAATGCGAAAAAATGAATTAATTTTTAAAATTCAAAATTTTATTATATACAATTTTGAACGCTGTTTACGATGGTAAAATCAGATTTCCAAAACGTTTATGACAAAAAAGAAATACATTTTTAGCAAATTTTTATTGGAAAATGAGCTATTGGACTAGCCATGGTAAAACCCTGAGAAGAGACCTTGCAATGAGCGCCGAACTTTAACTCTAGATCACATTTTAAGAGAGACAGAATTCTAATATTTACAGGATTTAAGCTCATTATGGTGATAAGTTACAAAAATCAGACAGTGACTTGTAAAATTTGAAATTGCCGCCATTTTGAAACTGTTAAACGAGTTTTGCTGCGTGACAAAACTTGTAAAGTTATTACCAAAATTGATTTTTGTGACAAGTTTAAATTATATGGCCAGGTGTAATTCTCACATACTATTTCTGGTGCCTGCTTTAAAAAGTATGTATATTTCAAAATTATCAATTTAGGAATGAGAAAATAAAGAAGAAAAGTTGCGTAAACTTTTTTGTGGTACACATTAAAGCTCAAACGAAGTATGCGTTAGTTTTCCTTATTCAGTTCCGTTTCAAAATGGTGGCACCTAAGTTAACGATGACTTGTTTAGTTGCTGGTTATTTTCTCTAATATTGGCTGAATGGCAAGACCTATCGTAATTTTAACCGCTTCACGGAGAAAGAACGTAAAATTTCCAATAAAGTTGGTTCAGTAAAATGTTCTTTAAATATTACGGTTACCGGTTACCGGTTACCGGTTACCTTTACTAACGCGTCAGAGCGCTGTCGTGGAGCGGTAGCCAGGTAATTAATTACGTATACTGCGAGCGCTGCTGTTCTTTGAACTACTGGTTTATCAACCTGTACACAACCCAATAGCCTAACAGAGCACATGTAAATTTACGTAGAGTACGAGTATAAACAAACACCACCGTGCGCGCGCATCCATTCAAATTAGTGTAACCACAGTCATATAGGCTTAATATAGGTCGCTATTTATTGATTAATACGCTGGAATATACGAGTGCTTCTAATTGACGTTAATACAGGCTATCATCCCTTCGGCCTGATCCTATTGCAGCCTTATATATCGGTTTTGAGAAACTATAATATAAACTTTCAAACATTTTATTTTTTATCCGTGTGTTTTCCCTTTCTGACTATACGAAATAAAAAGAAAAATTGGTAAACGTGAAAATATAAATATTAAAAATCTGGATGAATTCATCCATCAATCAGATCGCTTTAGTATGAATCTGTATCGATCGCAATACACATAGGGTGTTTAGAAAATATATTTACTACTAGTTCAGAGAATAGTAGACACACCAGGATTTTCTTAACAGGTTCGCGACGACGAGTGTCACTAGCGACGCACGATGAAACTGCAGGTAAGGCAAGGGTGTGTCACCAGTGACGCACTCACTTTGTTACTTCATATGAGCTTATTTATAATGATGCCCATGTTTGAAGCCTAGAATTGTGTTGTACGGCTATTTTAAAGTAACCTTAGTCGGATTAGATTTTGGTCTTTTGTATTTTTGTTTCTTTACCCTGGCAAACCTTATACGTAATATAAAAGTATAACAAACTTAAATTCAATAGAAATATTAGAAGCATCATTTTAATTTTTAAGCTTAATTTTAAATATAATTTTGTATAATATAATATTGTATTTTGGCTCACTGATTTTTTTTCTTTATCTTGGTGACCTTTATTGGTAAACCAAAATGAAAACATTCAAAGTAATAACATCTATTTATTCACAATTATAACACTAAGACATCAAAGAAGAAATTGAGTCTTCTACTTGAAACTTTATGTGTGTACGGATCAATAACAGTGTGCCACCAGTGACGCACGAAGCGATCAAAGCAATAGGTCAATAGGTTTGGCCAAAACTGCTAACATTCATCAACGTTGAATGAGAAACCGCCATATTGAAACGGAAGTGAATGGAAAAAATATTACACGTACGTCATTCGAGCTTTTCTACATAAGATACTTCCGTAGTAAATTTCAAAACAATCGGTCAATACGTTTGGTAAAAACTGCTTACACTCGTCAACGTTGAATTAGAAGCCGTCAGTTTGAAACGTAAGTGACTGAGGAAAATATTACACATACGTCATTCGGGCTTTGTACAAAATACCTTTGTATCAAATTTCAAAACGAACGGCCGATGCGTTTCGCCAAAACTGCGTAACAAACACACAAACCAAAAGCCAGTTGAAAGAGTGACTTCGCTTCGCTCGCCAAATAAAATATTTTTGCAAATTAATCCGGTATAATGCTTGTTCGAATATCCAAAAGTATTTTTTTATCTTAAACTTCTTTTAAAAAATCTGTATTTACTATCGTAATAAGCTTGAAATTATCACATCCCCAGTAGCACACATTGTTGGCCCAATGTTGGGATTTTGTCGGCAAAGTTGGGCAATGGTTAGTTAATACGCCAACGAATTATCTTCAATGGGCCAACAAGCTCTTTGTTTGCTAGGCCAACTGTTATATTCATGAAAACCTCTGCTATTCGCCCAACATTAGTTGGCACAAAATATAAAAAATATTTTGTTAAAATAAATATCTCGTATATTAAAAAGGGTATAATTATTCCAAAAGTTTAAAAATAGTGTCTTATTTGTTAGTATAATGGTATGTTATCGATGTTGTAAAGTTTAATGCAAAGCGCAAGCGCACGTGATGACTTGCACAGAATTGCCAACAACAGAAAAAATATTTTTTTTAGCATAATTGTGAACAGAGTAATATTATATCTTTAATTACTATACTAACAACAGTATTACAATGATTAAAAATTTTAAAAAATCTTATTTTATTTCTACTTAACAATAATCATTTACTATGAATGATTTTATGATGTACTTATAAAATCATAAATCAGTACTTTTCGCCAGCACTGTGGAAAAGTGAAAGTATGTCCGTTACTGGTTTACTTCTTTGTTGTCACGTTGTCACTCAACAAGCGTAGTTGCACAATCCTACATGTACAGTACAGTTTTAGTTTTAATCTGGTGCTATAGTGCTTTTTTTGACTTGGCTTTTCACAATTGCCATTTAAATAAATTTTGTTTGTGTGAATTTTGTTTCTTTTTGTAAAATAACCTTGTTTCAGTAACAAATATGCTATGTTGGTTACTCAACTAACTTTCAATAGTAGGCCTAATCCTACTAATTACCAATATGTTTAAAGTGTTATATTTTATTTAATTGATTAGTGATCTTAATAATAATCATAACTTCTCTACATTCGCGAACACGTTTGAATACCTTTTCTTATCAAATTCAATATGTATTCTTACTCAAAATAATATGTACATTATAATATAAAATTAAAAAGCTAAAGTAGCTACATATTATATATTACTTCGAGTAAGAACATTCTACTTTTGATAATAAAAGGTATTCAAATATGTTCGCGAATGTATAGAGAAGTTATGATTACTATTAAGTTCACTAATTAATTGAATAGAAATATAATACTTTAAACATGTTGGTAATTAGTAGGGTTACCATTAAAAGTTAGTTGGGTAAATGTTGGGAGTAAGTTGGGCCAACATTTGTTTTATTTGTTATTTGTCATTTAAAATATTATATTATTCGTGCTATTTTCCGACACTTTTTTTTTGAGAATCCCATTTAATTGTTGTATTCAGTGATAAAATTTACGTGAAAATTAATAAATTGAATTAGTAGATGTTGTGGGCTCGTTCTTTTACTTTCTTTGTGATTTGCTTACATATGTGTGAAGATTTTAAAGCTGATTATTGTTGAAATAAGAAAACATATTTTCGAAAATTCGCTTTCATCACGTCAGCAAGGCGTATATAGTAAAAAAACAAATATCTTTGTTATTTTTTGGTGATGTTTGATTGTTGTGATTTGGTTCGTTATTAATTGGTAGGCATTTGTGCCAATTTTAACCGTTGCCCAACCGTGTCTGAAAACAAAATACCAACAATGGGCCAACAGAAAATGCTACTGGGAATACTAGCATTTTAAAATTCTTATATTCTATTTTTTTTAACATAATTTTATCGTAAAATCTTATTTTAAATTTTCAACTTTAAACATAGATTGAAATCAATGGAAACTAAAATGACGGTGGTCAGGATTCATTTCCAAGTTTTTAATATTAAAACGCTAATATGGGCAGATTTTAATAATAATTATGATCGGATTTTTTAAAAGATTTAAAAATGAAAAATAACAAACGCGCACAGAATTTAAAAAATTCGCTTCCATAACGTCAGCGACACAGCTGCGTGCGGCGATTATTTTATTCTGACCCTGACTCGTTTCACGGGCAATTCTGTTTGTTTGTAAATGAACAGCGCTAGCTGCACGTCGTAAAGAGGGCGCCGAGAGTCACAGAGTGGGCAAATTACAACCCTTCCCAACTCGTGACAGCCTGCAGCCTCATCACAAAACTCTCGGCAATTTTACCACCCCCTCCTACCCATTGTCCGTTCCATCTGTCCCCAGTAATGGCGTCTAAACGTGCCTAGTGGACGCGCACTGAGATTTAACTAACAACTGTTCATATTCAGATGCAAGTTATGGTTGCACGCTATTTGTGTTCGTCTATTTGAGTTTCCTTTGGTTCTTTTATACTTTAGCAACACATTAAATCGTAGAATATAATTTTATTATAGAGGGAAGTTTTTTTTGTAAACGGATCACTGTTTTTCGTAAATCTTTCCGTGTCAAGTTTAATAGTTGCAGCAAACAGCTGCCTTGCTGACGTGATGAAAGCGAATTTTCGAAAATATGTTTTCTTATTTCAACAATAATCAGCTTTAAAATCTTCACACATATGTAAGCAAATCACAAAGAAAGTAAAAGAACGAGCCCACAACATCTACTAATTCAATTTATTAATTTTCACGTAAATTTTATCACTGAATACAACAATTAAATGGGATTCTCAAAAAAAAGTGTCGGAAAATAGCACGAATAATATAATATTTTAAATGACCGCCATTTTGAAACTGCTGAATGGATTTTACAGCTATTGAACAAGCTTGAATTAAAACTTTGCAAATAATTTAAAAAATATAACACACACACACGTACGCGCACTTTTAAAACTTAAACAATTCTTTAAAGCGTGATCTATAATTCAGGATCAGCAATAATTTCAACATGCTGAATCTAATGATTCAGCGGTCTTTTACGATAATGAGCGCCCTATAGCTTGTTTTCCAATGGACATTCTCTAGTAACTATGTGTTTAAGCTTTGCTCGGAATACATTTTGTGTTTGGAGGAAATGTTTCAGAAAAATAACAGAAAAAAGTTAAATATATAACAAGCAAGCACACATAAACACACACACGTGCGCCCGCGAGAGCGCGCGAAAAGGTTTATACATTTGATTCTCAATTATTTTTTCATTCCTCCATTGATCATTTTCAAAATACACATACCTTTTAAAGAAAGTACCAGAAATATAAATTGCTTTTTTAATAGAATAAAACCATAACCTAATTTTCTGGATGCCATTTTAAGGGATTAGTTATTTCCAAAATGGGTTTTTACAATTGACCAAAAAGCAAGGTGTTGTTCCACGGGCCATTGACTTTGATAATTTTGCGGAATCAATAATAATATTTTGGTCCCCATTTTGTTTCTACAAACATCAGCCAGTTGCAATTCTCACATACTATTTCTGGTATCATCTTTAAAAGGTACGTATAATTTCAAAATTATCAATGGATGAATGAGAAAATAATGGGGTATGAAATGCGTAAACATCTTCGTGGGACAATATACATACATATATATATATATATATATATATATATATATATATATATATATATGTCACTCAACAAGCACTAGTTGCACATCCTATATGTACAGTACAGTTATAGTTTTAATCTGGTGCTATATTGCTTTTTTGACTTGGCTTTTCATATACATATATATATATATATATATATATATATATATATATATATATATATATATATATATATATATATATATATGTATATATAAAGTATTCTCTTATATGTTTGTTTTGAACTATGTTCCTCCTCCTTATATAGATATGTTCCTATGTGTGTCCTTTCTAGATGCAAGAACTTTGAACCGGTTCCTCTGAAAATTCAGTTAGTTCCTATTATTGCCATGAATGTTTAGAGAGTGATTTCTCCGCCATGTCTCTGACCATAAAAAGTTCTTTTTCATTCACTACTGTGTTCAGAGACTGTTTTGAATTAAATCCGATAGGTAGCGCCGTTGTTTTGACAGTTGGATTTTATTTATATTCTAATTTTTATAAAGTAAAGGCAAGGGATATAATTTGTCTACAAACCACTAGCAACAAATAAGTTTAATTTACAATTTTGTATACTAAAAAACAACTAGTTCTGGTGGTTTCCTATGCAATGGAAGTACGCGCTACTGAAAAGGTAGAAAGTTATTTTTTAAGTTAAATGCTGAAAAGTTAAAAAAGTTTTCAAACAGCCTGCGCTTGCGAACCAAGTTTACAATTTTGGCGTTAACCAATACTCGCTTCTGACTGGTTCACAATGCTCGCGTATCTCGTGTCTAAAGTACGCAAGATTATTACATTCCTGCCCAGGCATAACTGCCGGCTCACCACATCGCATCTCCCGTACACAGTAGCTTCATTCTGATTGGTGCGTCTTTCTTTAGTTTTAACATTGGAATTCTGAGAAATTACGATTCCCGCCATAATTTCGTGTTTAAGTAGGGCCTACATGTCGAAAATCTTTGTTCGGCAGAAAATCAAGGAGGACCACCCATCACAAAACAATAACACCCGAAACTACTGTACCACAACTTGCTCGGGAAGAAATAGGAGGAATCCGGCCAACTTTTCCGTACCGGAAAGGTACCTCGCAGCCCGCGGCCAACCTGGTATACGCCCGGAGTTCTACTATTTCTCCCGGGGATACCCTTTTGGAAAAGGGGACCGAACGCGAACTGTTGAAATCTGTTCGACATCATTTGTTTCAGTTTATAATTTCACAGTTATTATTAGAAATCAGAGGCACCCGAATTTGAAAGCATTACAAATGCAAATTTTATACTGCAAAGCGGGAACCGAAAGTTATACTTAACGTAAACCAATTCAAAGCGAACACTTT
Organism: Callitettix versicolor; assembly: GCA_022606455.1. Taxonomy (NCBI): domain Eukaryota; kingdom Metazoa; phylum Arthropoda; class Insecta; order Hemiptera; family Cercopidae; genus Callitettix; species Callitettix versicolor. Next base: position 54,815,830 of record CM040185.1, read on the forward strand.
GCATGGAAAATACAAGTTACAGTAAATATATTCAAACTGTGTTTGGCTGGTGGCTGATTAGAATAGTACCTTACAGGGAGGCGGGCAACTAAGGTGACGGTCCGAGGTTTCATAACGCGGCGCTGCTTAAAGTCTTAAACGGTTTGCATTGTATATTACTGTACTTTGTACTTGGAGCAGCAAAGATTTTTAACAAAGTTTGTCTACCTGCTGCCCCAACAAATTTTATACCATTAATAGTTCAACGCAGTACATTTCTAATTAATATACAGAGCGCTCCACGACAGCGCTTGTAACTTTCCTAACACACACAAACGCGCGCGCGCACGCACGCACGCACGCACTCACGCACTCACGCACGCACGCACGTAACGCAGAGAGAGAGAGAGAGAGAGAGAGAGAGAGAGAGAGAGAGAGAGAGAGAGAGAGAGAGAGAGAGAGAGAGAGAGAGAGAGAGAGAGAGAGAGAGAGGAATTTAAGTAAAAACAATGTTTTGTGATCGCGTACACTTTCTCTGGTTCGATTTTGTTTATCTTAACAAAACTGAAAACAGTTAATTATTTTCAATCCAGTAGCCTATACTTAGACATGTACACGGTAAAATTTAGAAAGTAAAAAAGAACAACTGTGGAATCATATTTGAAATTCTGTTCTTATTAGTCAAAACTTATATTAAATAATGTAGGCAATATTTTTTAACGATAATAGACGATATTTACATACCGTCTGTATTTGCTAACAACCAACGTTGGTAACAGCTGTAGGTAACCTGGCAGAGAGACGATTGTTTGATCAGGACTTACAGTGAAACACGTGTTACTTGTTCAGATGCAAAATAAAGAGTTTGTTAAATTTGTATTATATAAAAAATGAAAAACTATTATTAATATCGCGCTTAATACAAACGAATCCATTATTGTGAAATTTGTAATTTTGATGAATACATGCGTTTCAATTCATTGATTTAAAAAAAAACCTTACCTGTCCAGTCTTCATCAAACCTGATCCTGTCCAAGCTTTTGCCTTATTTTACAATAATTATATTTATTACTTAATTATATTTAAATATTATTTATTTAAATTCATTTATATTTATTTCAATATCATTTATTTACATTTATTAATTATTTAAGTACAGTAATTATATTTATAAAATTAAAATCTGATGGCTACTAATTCGGAGCGGAATTGCTCTGAGCGGAGCAGACTAAGCATCAAATTTTAATCAAATAATTCTAATTTAAGTGCGACAACTGAAAGCGTAACGGAGCTGAGCGGAGTCGCTGGACTCGCTTCGACTCTGTCTAGCTTCGGTTTTGAAACTGACATCACTTCCCCCACCACACTAACTACACTTACAAACCTATTATGTCGTTACATAAATTACCGTTTTCTATGTTACGGTTTTTAAACCTAGTAGTTTCCTAGAATCCGTTACAGAAAACTTAATTGTTTAGATTTAAAAGATAAAAAAGCGTTCTTTTAAACAGACTGAACTTCACTTCATTGCCAAGAGCCTTTTAAAACAAAGGATTTTGGAACAAACGCTCTCAAGGCTGTAACTTTGAGCGATCAAAATTAACGCTAAAACTACTCATGATCTGCGAAACTACAAATAAAAAAATGTTGCATATAAACTTTAGGTATTGTTCTTTAAAGAAATATAACATTAAATATGTGAAATTACGTAATAGGGTACTAGCTTATACACATATGTAACCTAATTTAACTAACTTATTAAAGACTTAGATATTAAAATAATTTTTGGAACAACTGTATTATTTTTGAACTGATTTTTCACTAACCGAGAAAAAAACTTTTTAAAATAACTTTTTAAGCAAGTTTATTCCCTTATCAACAAGGCAGTATATATATATATATATATATATATATAGAGAGAGAGAGAGAGAGAGAGAGAAGATATCGAACCTGGCAGCAGATATCAGAAGAAGGAGGCTTCGGTTCTATGGACACATCAGTAGACTCCCAACAACGAGACTTGCCAACAGAATCCTTAAGTATATACAAGGTGTCAAATCAACAACGTCGTGGATCACACAAGTCAGAATAGAACTACATGACGCAGGAATAGACTCAACAGATGTTGAAGACAGGCGCGCATACAGGAGAAAGATGCTCGGTTGGAAGGTCCCAGAGAATGAAATCCCAAAGAGAGCAGGGGTAAAATGGACGGAGGAGCGGAAGAGGATCCATGGGGACAGGATGAGGGAGGTGTGGAGGATTAGAAGGAACAAGACATGAGTCGGAGTGCTTTGCGTGATCCAACAGGGTCTATGCGCAGATAATAATAATAATAATAATATATATATATATATATATATATATATATATATATATATATATATACAAATCATGTTATATTTAGTTTATCAAATCAAATATATATTGTCTTTTTTTAAACAAATTTTGTCAGTGTATAACTAAAAAATAATTTTATATTTAGTTTATCGTAGAAATAAGATAGGCCTAAATATTTTCTTTTTAAAACAGATTTTGTCAGTATGGCTAAAAAATCATGCTATATTTAGTTTATCATAAAAGTCAAATAAATACTGTGTTTTTTTAAACAAATTTTGTTAATGTTTAGCTAAATAAAATGATTTTTCAAGCCGGTGTATCCTCTGCAACATACAAATAATGCAACGCCTAGCCTAGACTTTAAACGTGATCGTAGACAAAATTATGTTTTTGAAGACATCCTGAATTTATGAAACGTTTCACAGGCAGTTTAAAGTCCCTTCAAGCTCATTTCTACAATATACAAATAAACATTTGAAATCTTAACCCATATTAGAAGTCAACTTGGGTATAATTTTTGGAACATTCTGTATTTATAAACCGAATTTATCTTAACTTACCTATATTTAGTAACCTTTCAAACAGGTTTAATGTAATTTCAATAGCTTACAGTCGATATGACGTTTATAATAAACTGGAAAACCTAAATATTGCGATTTTCAGAAACATTCCGTAATTATAAATCAGATGTTCATGTTTTTGAACTTTTTATAGAACATTCTGTATTTAAAACTGAGTTACCCAGTATTCAGCTTAAGTAGATTGTTTAAGGAGCATGTTTCATTTAATTTTTACATCGCAAAAAGTAATGCTTAGCCCAGATTTAAAACTTAACCTTAAATATTATGATGTTCGGAACACACCCTGTATTTATAAACATAGTATTTTAGTACATGTGGAATTAAGTCTTAATCATACTTTCATAAATGCTGTTATGCTGTATAATAAAAGTTTCTATGACAGGGTCAAGTTTTAGATTCAAATATTTTAAAACTTTTAATAATATCTACCTCAAGGAAAATATAGAATCTATCAAAATAGGATATATTTCTCGTAATAATATGTTGCATGTTTGTTTTTTATCAGATCTAGTAAAGATATTCAAATTAAAAGTCATTTTTATTATATAGTAATATTGTAAATCGAAACATTTTAAGGTTAGAAATTGAAGGTTAGTTAATACTGTAGAAATTAAAAACTAAACATTTTAAAGTAACAAACTTTTGATAAATTGCTACCTATAATTCTTTTCTCAAACACAAACTATTAATTATAAAATTACAAACACAATATCTTTCTGTGATAGAAAATTTTAACACACACTACGAAAAACGATCTATTTCACTGACTGAAAGAATTAACTGCGTAACAAAATACTGTTCTAGCAGGCCGTTACTTACTTACCTCGGTTAAATAGAAGAAGAAGAAACATAATACAGCAGTCAATTCAGAATGTCTGCTATTAAGATACCCAATGCTTACATTGTTTTGTAATCCAGCAAAGAATAATTGATTAACAGAAACCAAACTTACGTATCATGTTTGGTGAATAGTACAGGATGTTCCAATAATCTGTAATTATTTTATGACATTTAATAATTCAATCATATTTATTAGTTTTTATAGAAAATGTCATTTCAGTATAAAATAAATCAATACTAATAATAATGTATTTATAGGTTATGTTGTAAATTTTGACAAGAAAGCACTAAAGATGATGTGAGCTGGTTCATTGTACCATTAACAAGAATAGATCGGCTGTCTTTGTCAGGCATTCGGGGATGTTATTGTGCGGATTGTAATGTAAGATTTGCGCTTGTATTGTAGAATTTAATTGATTTTTTAAACGTATTTGATGGAAAAAATACGTTATTGAACTAACTCTTCAGTTAAATAGTTCTTTTCAACTAACTTTTCAAACGTAAATATTTTTTAAACTTATTGGTGAATTTTTCGAAATACTGTTTTGTTAAGGTCCACAACAACAAAAATAAGTAAAAATCGAAAATCTGGTATATAGGCTATAATTCTGAATATTAGGATGAAGACGTTTTGTGAGGACATTAAAATTGACACCGTAACGATTTTTTGAAAATTGCTAGTTGTAAGCCTATGTAATAAGTTGTAGATAGCGATTTCAAAAATTGCTTTCTTTGCGTAAAATATTCGATTTATATCAGATAAATCGTAAGATTTGTCCCTAAATAGTACAAGTATTACATAAACTATACTTTAGCATTCATATAGTCACTGTTTTTAACACTTTAATAGCAAATTTTTACATAAATATCTTTAACTTAAATTTTTTTACAAAAATGAAATATTCCCTTTCTTATTTCTGTTACATCATTAAACTGGATAAATATGTAACGTAGTGCAGATAGCGAGTTTTCCACCAGAAGCAGCACTTTAAATACAACCGAAAATCATGTTTTTGTATTTCGTATTTTCAGCGTTATTTGGAAAAGTACAATACACAAAAAACCATGTTACGTTTTTCACACACACAACCGTGTTTAGTTAGGTTCTTTTTTTAATTTTATTGTTTTTCATTATTAATAGCACGCATTTAATTAATCGTTTTTGCGATATAAAACATGTTACCTACTTTTGCGAGTTACTCATTTTGAGGTTATGCGGTTCAGTTCTATTTTAGATTTTTTCGAACTCCCCATAGTTTTCGCACTTTTATATTTTGCATTATTATTAATGGGCAAGTAATAAGGCGTTTTAGTTAGGATCTTAAGCATTAAAATAAAATATCTATTGTTTTATCTGGAAATTTATTAATTATAAAACAAGGAACCAGTTGGCTGTCACAAGGAATGAATCGCGAAACAAGATGGTCTCTGAAGTAAATCATAAACAAACCCGAAAATGAAAAAAACAATTGTTTTACAAATTTTAGTAAAATAAAAATAAAGTTTAACAAAAATGAGAAAATGTTTAATAAATGTAAAAAAGTAGGTCTATAGCTTTATATAATATTTGTACCATTCAGTGAGAAATTTTACGTTTTGTCTGACATAAATGTAATACATCACTCAAAGAAAACAATTTTCGATCTCTCTATCTTCTTTCCTACAAATAGTAATTTTCACAATGTCGCTACGGCGTCAGTTTTGAGTCCCCAAAAGAAATTTTTCACCTATGGTTCAAAATAACGTATATTTTAAAAAAATTCTCGTATAACGGTGATCACGCTATTCTTTACAATTAACGAAAATCCTGTAAAACGTTTTTTTGTTTTGATCCAATCTAGCTTAGACGCTTTTCTATTTTTTCCTGAACATTTAGAGAAGTCTGACTGTTTAAAATAAATTCATGTTGTGCACAAATATACATCGCAGAATCATTATAACTTCTACTTTCAAGTGATAACTCACAATCTAATCTAATCTAATCTAATTCATATTATATTTCTGAAAGTTTGTGTGTTTGTTTGTTTGTTTGTTTGTTTGTTTGTTTGTTTGTTATTCAATCACGCTTTAACCACTTGACCAATTGAGATGAAATTTGGTACGAATATGGTTTAAGTATCAGAGATACATATAGGCCTATTCCCGTTTTACAAAACGTCATTATACTACTTACCTAGCCCAAAATAATTATCAGTTTTTAGTTTTGTGTCATGTGTTAATTGTAGTTATTTACTGGACATGTGATTTAGTTACCTGAGATGAACATAGATTCAATCCTATTTTAATAATCTTAATCTGTGTTTTATTTATTGCAAAATTATTGTTTTTAATGTAACATTTTCAATATTTTAGTTGAAATTTTTTTCAAAACTGACTTTAATTTGTTACTTTGTGTTGAATTTTCAATATTAAATGTAAAAAAATCCCTACACAGAGTGCCAATTGTAAGGTAGTATATATATTTGTGTAATTACATTACATGAAAAAATAGTAAATATGCAGTGTAGCATAACCTATATTTTTCGATATTTTTGTTACTAAAATGTTTTATTATGTGCCCAAAAGCAAGAATCCAAAATATGAAAGCACGAGAAGTACGATAAAATCTAAAATAAAAGTGACCAACATAACCTCAAAATTGGTACCAGGCGAAAATCAGTAACGTGTTGTAAATCGGTAAAACAATAAAAATACGACTAACACGGGTTTTGGGTGATAAGAAACCAATTTTTTAAAAGAATTCTGCATAACCAAACTGACACGATTGTTAGGCCTAACAAGGTGATTCATGAAAAAACCTTTATATTTTTTTTTAAAATAGCCTACTATATATCCTGACACGGTTGTTAAGCCTAAAACGGTGATGCGTGAAAAACCTTTACATTTTTTTAAAGAATACTACATATCCTAACTGACATGGTTGTTAGGCCTAACACGGTGATGCGTGAAAAACCTTTATATTTTTTTAAAGACTACTACATATCCCAACTGACACGGTTGTTGGGCCTATCATGGTGATGGTGAAAAAACCTTTATTTTTTTTTAGAATACTACGTAACCTAATTGACACGGTTGTTAGGCCTAACACTGTGATGTGTGAAAAACCTTTATATTTTTTTAAAGAATACTACATATCCTAACTGATACGATTGTTAGGCCTATCACGGTGATGTGTAAAAAAACCTTTACTTTTTAAAGAATATTATATAACCTAATTGACACGGCTGTTAGGCCTAACACGGTGATGCGTGAAAAACCTTTATATTTTTTTTAAAGAATACTTACTACATATCCTAACTGACACGGTTGTTGGGCCTATCACGGTAATGTGTGAAAAACCTTTATTTTTTTTAAATAGTACTGAAAACCTTAACTGACACGGTTGTTAGGTCTACCATGGTAATGCGTGAAAAATACTTTATAGTTTTTTAAAAGAATACTCCATAAGCTAACTAACATGGTTGTTATGCCTAACACGGTGATCCATTAAAAAAACCTTTATTAATTTTTTTAAAATAGTACTTATAATCTAACTGACACGGTTGTTGGGCCTAATAAGATGATGCATGAAAAAACCGTTATATTTTTTTTAAAGAGTAACTTAACTAGCACGGTTGTTAGGTTTAACACAGTGATGCGTGAAAAAACCTTTATATTTGTTTAAAGAATACGACATATCCTGACACGGTTGTTGGGCCTACACGATGATGTGTGAAAAAACCTTTATATTTTTTTTAAGAATTCTACATATCCTAACTGACACGGTTGTTAGGCCTAACACGGTGATGCGTGAAAAAACCTTTATATTTTTTTAAAGAATACTACATATCCTAACTGACATGGTGGTGTTGGGCCTATCCTAACTGACATGGTTGTTGGGCCTATTATGATGTGAAAAAAACCGTTATTTTTTTTTAAAGAGTACTTCAAACCTTAACTGACACGGTTGTTAAGTCTAACATGGTGATGCGTGAAAAAAACCGTTATTTTTTTTTAAAGAGTACTCCAAACCTTAACTGACACGTTTGTTAGGCCATGGTGATGCGTGAAAAATCTTTATATTTTTTTTAAAGAATACTGCATAAGTTAACTAACATGGTTGTTAAGCCTAACGCGGTGATGCATTAAAAACACCTTTATTTATTTTTTAAAAATAGTACTCCAGAACCTAACTGACACGGTTGTTGGGCCTAATACGGTGATGCAGGAAAAAGCCTTAATTTTTTTAAAGAGTACTCCATATCTTAACTAACACGGTGGTGCGTTAAAAAAACCTTTATTTTAAAAAAGAAATACACCATAACCTAACTGACACGGTTGTTGGTCCTAACACGGTGATGCGTGATCTTTAATGTATATTACGATTGCGGGAAAAGCCGTGACGGTTAACAGGTAATCATATTATAATTCTGAAAGTATGTTTTTGTTTATTTGTTTGTTATTCAATCACACTTTAACTACTGGACCAATTGAGATTAAATTTGGTATGAACACGGTTTAGGTACCTGAGATAAACACAATACTATTCCAGTTTAATTGAATAATAGTGATTTTTTAATAATACTGTATTTTATTAAAATATGACAGGACCCTGTTTTAGAGTATCGAGTAGCAAAAATGTATATTTCTTGGCCGAAAACCATAAATCGTATAATATTGTAAATAGAAATATATTAAAATGAAATGATCTATTCTGATTTTGAAAATCGACTATAAATTTTATAGCCTACATTATAATTGCAGGCAAAGCCGCAACGGGTAACAGCTAGTAGATGAATAAAAATTAAATATATTTCTACTTTTAAGATTTTAAATCATAACTACCCATAAATATTTTTTGATATTGACCCTACATTTTCTCTGAATCAAAAATAATTTTCACCAAAATGTTTATAGTTATTTGTTCCATCTTTTACGAGAAAGATTTTCGTTACCGACAAACAAACAGACAGACTGACACTTACGCGATTTTATAAGTGTAATTGTTTTTGCCTACTGTCTCTAAAAACCGAAGCATTACGCCATTTCTACGGCAGGGCGGCCAGCAAATGCGGAGCGAAGTTGCGTTGAGAGGAGCGGACTACGCATTCAAAACGTAATCTATTTTTTTAAGTATAAGTACGGCCACTGAGAACGTAACGGAATCAAGCGGGTAGTTGGGTTCCACTTCAAGTAGCTTCTAATATCTTGGTTCGGTTTTCAAACTGACTCCGCTCCTCCCCCCACGCTGACGACGGCTCCAAATTTACTATTTATAATTACCTAGGTTACGGTTTTTAAACGTTGTAGTTCTTAAAATCCTTTACAGTAGGTCTGACTGAACTCTGCTCTTCACTTCATTCCGCTCAGCTCGTCTTAGTTCAGCGCATCTCCGTTCCACATCTTGTAACCGCCCGGTATAATCTAAACACTAGTAAGAAAATCTAAACCATAACAATTGTCAAAATATTATACAATATATATATATATATATATATATATATATATATATATATATATATATTATATTTATTTATAAACCATTGAAGGAACAATTCTTCAGGGAAACTTTCTTAAACAATTTTCTGTCCATTGAACACAGATACCTTTGTTAGGCAACTGCAAAGAGCACAACTCCTTACAAAGACCTGTGCTTAACCTCTTTGAAGTTTTAAAGCTCGTTTAAAATTTTAGATCAAAGTTTGAGCGTCTGTCAAATACCACCTGATATTCGGAATCCACTTACAAACAACTCTATTTAACGACTGTGCACTTTTCATATACTAAAGCTATGAGTAACACAGAAACTAGTTTAATAAACTGGATATTATAATTTTATCTTGAAGTTTTATAAAATTCAAAATATTTCGTTGCTTTTTTTACATTTTTACTGTCAAATAGACGTACAAGTATTTAATTGGACCGTTTTATATATATATATATATATATATATATATATATATATATATATATACACCCAACAATGGGTTTTAGTTAAAGTTGAAATAAAATACATTTATTGTTTAGGAGTAGTTAGAAAAATAGTAATAAATAAAATAAGATAAATCCTAACTTTATTTATTTCTTAGCCGTTTATTCACGGTAATGATTTTTTGATTTCAAATTATGTAAACCTACCTAAGTTACGTTAGTTATTTACTCTTTCCCTATAGCTCCAACTTATGCAATTTTTAAATATATTCTTTGTTATTGGCTTAAACACAATTTTGTCTGTTACAAAGACACGAAGGGATTCGCTGGTATCACTTTCAAGGGCTGCCCTTTCAAAGTCTTTCGGTTTGACCTGGCCGTCGTTTAAATGGCCGATGTCCATGAAGATACCGTCTAAACTACTCTCGAGCTCTGATTCTTCCACCTGAACATTTATTCGGCAAGATGGACGGCCGAATGATATTCCTGTATCCGTACCGGGAGTTTTCTATAAAAGAAACAGTCACATATATTATTTCTCCAGTCAACATCCTTTTTTCTCAGCACATACTATCCGTAGAGGTATAAAGGAGGTATCTTTAGAAAGATTTGTTAACCGGCTTCTGACATTGCAAAACGATTTTGCGTTAAAACTTACTGTTTGTGGAAAATTTTAACATAAAAGACACTTTTAACTGTCACATGCAAAACAGCATCACGAATGCGTAGCTCGCAGCGCATGCGCGGCATCACAAATCAGACAATATTTTGTATATTTTACGAAGATAACTTCTAAAATCTCGAAGGGGCAATCCCATTAAAATGCAACTTTTTTGCATAGCGTGCTTGGAACTATTTCAATATTTACTTAAACTTATAGGTTATGTGGCCTTACTGACAGTTTCCTATCCACGTCCGTCGTACAAGCCGGGACAAACATTTCGAATAGCAAACACATGTTTTGAAAACTGGTTTAACGCAAATATATTTGTGATATCTCATTCCATCGTGCATTTTTTTAAAAGCAATTGGTCTAGTGGGTAGCGTACTAGGCTTTCACCCCGAGGACCCGGGTTCGATTCCCGGCGAGGGCTTGGCATTTTCATGCGATTATAAATCATCCCATCGTCTGCATTAGCCCAAGTGTGCACAATAGTCGGACGTTAAACACCATAAAAAAAAACCCATCGTGCATTTATCTATTGTTAATCGATGACATCCAAACGACTACTCTTATTTAAAAGGCTGTGTTTACTTAAAACTTTCATAGTGCACAGGCTTCTTGGTATAATTAAATATGACGTAAGCTGAAGGTGGTGGTGGGAGAACAAGGACTCTTACAAATTCACGCACGTCGTCTGTTTTAAGTAACGCGTTGCTTACACGTGAACGATGTGAAGGATCACTAAAACGTTTGGCGTTATTGACCTTTGTAGTAACCTTTAGGAAGAGGGGAAAGTACCGAATAATTATGTATGGGATAACTGATATTATAGGTATTTAGATATTAAAGATGGCATGGACAAAATGTTTGAGTCACCAAATGGAATAAACAAAAATCGAAAAGACCTAAAAATCGATTTGTAATCTTTCAGAAAAATTCAATATTGGAAAATTGGAAACAATGAAAACTTAATATAGGCTATGTAATTTCTAAAGTTATGTAAAATGTGTAGCCTATATCTGAAATAACCACAACACGCAGATGCCACAATATCGCGGTGGAAGGAAATTTCCAAAAAAATATTTATTTATGCCTCCAAAAAAATACCTCTTTTCTATGTTTTGATTTTAATATCATAAACAGCATTATCATATACATAAATTAGTTATTAAAATTGTCAAGTTTAAATAAAAATTAACAAAAATAAACCCTGACCGGCTACAAATTAAAATTTCAAATTTTAACGGATTTTGAAAATTAAAAATGCTAATTTATGCATTTTCTAACGCTAATTACTATAGTGAAATCAGATTTTAAAAAAATTAAACTAAAGTCCAAGTAATCAGACTATTTGCCGCTACGAACACTGCACGCTACAAGAACAGGGGTAGAGACGTTTGGGAAAATAGTACTACTATCTATTTAACTGTACTTGGACACTCTGCCGCAAGATTCCATCAGAAACGAGCACTCACATCCTCTCTTAGTGGTTATCATTGTATAACGTATGTATTCAATGTTATTACAACATCGAGTTTCGTGCCAAGTTTGAAACAAATCGGACTAAAATTTCGAACGCGAGTTTGCTAACACATAAGTAAAGTTTTAACTACCGTTTCAAAAAATAATCTAGCGATCACGATCGGTGTTCGGGACTGGGTCTTACCATGACAGCTCTAATAGTACATTTTCAATGGTTATCCGTTATTTTTGTAAAGTTCTCTTTGTTTAGTCGCAATCTGTAAATGTAGTTTCGTATTTATTATTCTTTTACCTCTGGGATCGCAATTACGGTGGGAATTTTAGAAGAAAACCTTTTGTTTGAATATTTTAACATTCAAAAGTTGTCGCGTTGTTTATTTACAGCTTAATTTTTGAAGTACTTTTATTTAGAAGTTCATCCGGTGAGAGGTTGACAATAAAACAAACTTTTAAAGAAAAGGCAAAGATTTTAAAAGAAAAACATTGTTTCAGTCAATATAAATTTCTTAATTTTAGAGATCAACGTTAATTGTTTAACATAAATAAATATTGTTTAAGCAAAAAACAATTTTACAACTAGTTTAAAATATTAAAAGATATTTTAAAACATTAAATTTATACAATTTCCAAATATATTTTGCCTAATTGGTTCATTAAACTTTCCTAATATCTTTGACGTTTAATAAATATATTATTTTGTGAAATGAATTTGAAAATCAATTTTATGGTGTCAGTTGTAAACATTGAGGGAACTTGGTGGTCGAATTGGCCAAAGCATTGGTCTGTCTACTGCGTCACTCAACTGCGCACTCAAGGTACTTAGTTCGAGACGCAGTTGCTCCTGTTGCTTTTCCATGACCGTTTAATTCTAATCCTCGTCCTCATTAGTCTGACTGGCATAAAGTATAGACGTTAAGAAAAAATATGTAAGCATTAATATTAAAATTTTAGATGTTGCTAATATTATGAAATCCTCCTACAAATGTGTAGAAATTCTTACATTATGCATCGTGAATACCACACACACACACACACACACACACACACACACACACACACACACACACACACACACACACACACACACACACACACACACACACACACACACACACACACACACACACACACACACACACACACACACACACACACACACACACACACACACACACACACACACACACACACACACACACACACACACACACACACACACACACACACACACACACACACACACACACACACACACACACACACACACACACACACACACACAATTTTAAAAAAACATTTTGCGTATAAAATAGCATGAAAACTAAAACGTGTAAACAAAATAGGTTATTTTAACTGATCATTAAAAAATTACAACCGTTTTGGAGATAATGTATTTTCCAGAGAATGGCCATCTCGTGGAGAAAAATCGGACATGATAAATGAAATCCATTGATGAAATAAAATAAAATTACCTCACATAGTAACAAAGTGTTATTTCAATTCTAGTCTCCCTTAAAATTGTAAATTAGGAACGGCTGCAGTACTCTTGGGAGAGCAACGAAACCATCACCGTTCCAACTAACTGAATCAAGGGAAGAGATCAAAATTGGTATTAGCACCGCCCAGATCCATGGTAAGTTTATATAACACAAAGTACAGATAATCATAATAATTAATAAAATAAAAAATATATTCTGTTGTCACTTCACGCTTGGCAGTACTGTGTTTCGTATCAGGACGTGGTTGTTTTTATTCCGTTCGTTGTACGTACATTATCGAATGCATCAAGGTAATCGCAACACACAATGCTGTTTCGCTGACGTGATAGAAGCGAGTTTCAAAAAATAATGTTTTACTTTTTTTCGAAAAGCTGATTTCGTCATTACAATAAAGCATTTAAATACATTGAAAATACGAAAATGAACCCTGACCACAGTTGATTCGAGTGTTGAAAATATATTAAGACAAAGAAAATCTACGAATTGTTGAAGATTTTAAATGGCTGCCATTTTATAACTATGAACGGATGATTTTGCTTGGTAACGAAGTTGTTCACGTTTCCCCATCAAACACGATTTGAGCGCCAAATTTGAATCAAATCGAACAAAAATTGCGAAATCTCTCTCTCTCTCTCTCTCTCTCTCTCTCTCTCACACACACACACACACACACACACACACACACACACACAACCTGCGCACTTAAATTGTTTAAATTGTTACGTAAGTTATGTAGAATATTTATTTTATACGATTTATAGAGGTTTTGAACTGAATTTGTTTTCACAGTGTAAATAGTTTTGGTGAAAGTAGGTTCAATCACACGCGTGGTTCAACTCTAATAATCTTTTAGTTTTACATTTGCACAAATACCATTACTGAGCACGGGAAACAACATGGGAGAACACCACTATTCATTACAATGAATAGAAAGGGTTTGCATGGAAGACACGCCAAGTGCAAAGATCGTTATTGTTCAGTAATCTGCGCAAGCAGGTGACTGATTCTTGGCTGGATTCAAAGGTGATTTAACTGTAAACGTTTTGTGGAATGTGGAATCCTTTTTTTTAGACGTGTCATAAAAAACGTGTAAGCGATGATCATGATAAATTAAATTATCTAATAATTGTTGAAGAAAACAAAATGTAGATTCAGACAAATTATTTCTGTATTTACATTTGATTATAATAGTCGGAGATTATGAGAGCTGATTTTTTTAGGATTCTGAAGAATATATATATATATATATATATATATATGTTTTTATTTTTTCATGTGCTAACGAATCACCTGTCTCAAATCAACTGTTCAAATACAAAATAGGAAAATCATTAAATATTATGGCAGATTTTTGTAACTTTATAGTTGCAATAGAATTGTATAAGATCCATAAGACTTCTTTTCAATATAATAATGTTTAACAAATTCTTTTTTACTTTTATACAATAAGCATTTACTACAACTTTGGAGCATTAAAGTCAATAAGCCTGCTTTTGTGCTTCAGGATGTATGCACGTAAATGTTTACATTTTTGCTTTTTTTGAATTTTTTGAATTTTTTGAAATTTACAATAAACGTATTAGTTTTTGGAGTGTTTGTGCGAAAGGCACATTCTGCAACCAGGGCGGATAAAATTAAGCATAGTTTAACGAAATCGGTAAAGTAGTTACAGACGTTGAAGAAGAAGAAAACATTCTTAAAGTTTTCATATTCAAAACGTTTTCCAACGCCTTAACTCTACCGATTTTCAAATTACTTTTTCAATTCTTACTGCGTCGTCATGTCCTTTGAGGTAACAGTTAAGTGTTTTCCTCGATAGGACCTGTATATACGGGCCAGATAGGGTCTCAGGTATGGGTATTACCATGATGGCCGCCCCAATAGCTCATTTGTCAGTGGAAATTCGTAAAAAGATATTACGAGCTTGACACCGATTACAAAATCTCATACAGAGATCAAGAAAAAACATTTTTTATAGTCCCTTAATTATTAATTAAAAAGGAAATACTGCATATTTATTCTGTAACCACTGGCGGGCAAAATTTCCAACCGGGGTTGTTTGCGGTTGTGATATGTAAACGCACTGCGGTTACCAAAACTCGATAACGGCAAGTATGTTGAGGGTACAAAGAATGCACACTGAAACCGTCCACAACTTTGGTGGTTACATTGAAGGACATACACCGCAGAAGATCAGGATATGTTAACGAAAACCGTTTCTTCATAAATTATTTTTCAAGTCGAAACACATAATGCGTAAATGAGAGAAATTAATACCATTCCGCAGCTGACTGGCGTGTTAACATTGAATACAAACGTACTATAAGTAAAACCACCATTATAACAGGCGTGCTCGATATCAGCAGTTAAGTCCAAGTAGTTGGACTATCTGCCGCTACGAACGCTGCAAACTGTAAGGATAGGTAGTGGAAACGTTTGAGAAGATAGATAGTCCATACGTTTAGAAATCAATACCATTCCGCAGCTGACTGGCGTGTTAGCATTGAATATAAACGGACTACAAGTATAGTCACCATTATAAAAACCGTGCTCACTATCAGCTGTTAAAGTCCAAGTAGTTGGACTATCTGCCGCTACGAACGCTGCAAACTGTAAGGATAGGTAGTGGAAACGTTTGAGAAGATAGATAGTCCATACGTTTAGAAATCAATACCATTCCGCAGCTGACTGGCGTGTTAGCATTGAATATAAACGGACTACAAGTATAGTCACCATTATAAAAACCGTGCTCACTATCAGCTGTTAAAGTCCAAGTAGTTGGACTATCTGCCGCTACGAACGCTGCAAACTGTAAGGATAGGTAGTGGAAACGTTTGAGAAGATAGATAGTCCATACGTTTAGAAATCAATACCATTCCGCAGCTGACTGGCGTGTTAGCATTGAATATAAACGGACTACAAGTATAGTCACCATTATAAAAACCGTGCTCACTATCAGCTGTTAAAGTCCAAGTAGTTGGACTATCTGCCGCTACGAACGCTGCAAACTGTAAGGATAGGTAGTGGAAACGTTTGAGAAGATAGATAGTCCATACGTTTAGAAATCAATACCATTCCGCAGCTGACTGGCGTGTTAGCATTGAATATAAACGGACTACAAGTATAGTCACCATTATAAAAACCGTGCTCACTATCAGCTGTTAATGTTCAAGTAGTTGGACTATCTGCCGCTACGAACGCTGCAAACTGTAAGGATAGGTAGTGGAAACGTTTGAGAAGATAGATAGTCCATACGTTTAGAAATCAATACCATTCCGCAGCTGACTGGCGTGTTAGCATTGAATATAAACGGACTACAAGTATAGTCACCATTATAAAAACCGTGCTCACTATCAGCTGTTAAAGTCCAAGTAGTTGGACTATCTGCCGCTACGAACGCTGCAAACTGTAAGGATAGGTAGTGGAAACGTTTGAGAAGATAGATAGTCCATACGTTTAGAAATCAATACCATTCCGCAGCTGACTGGAGTGTTAGCATTGAATATAAACGGACTACAAGTATAGTCACCATTATAAAAACCGTGCTCACTATCAGCTGTTAAAGTCCAAGTAGTTAGACTGTCTGCAGCTACGAACGCTGCAAATTGTAAGAAAGAGTGGAGACGTTTAGGTAAATAGGCAGTACTATTATCTTTTTAAGTGTAGTTGAACACTCTGCCGCAAGATTCCACCAACAGCGAACGTTCTCAAATCTCATAAGGGTTATCATTTTAGTATGTATATATTTAATGGTGTTTACAAAACAAAAAACTAATATCGTACTAAAAAAGATAAGTTTTACGCAAGACTAAAAACTAAAACTTATTGTACAATGAGAATAATGATTTCTTTTTAGTTTTCTCGGTCCACTTCCTTCTTTCCCCAACCGCTTTGCGAACTTCGCCTTACTCAGGGTCATTTGGCGTTTCATTTGGAACTTTAACTCGCATGGGTCTTGTTTCTTTGTCCAACCACAAACAATTTAATCAATACATAGGTTATTAATTACTAAATCAAATAATATAAAATCACTATTTTCGTATATGTTCTGCGTTTATAAACACAAATACTTCAGTATTAGCTATTTATTAATTTAAAATTTTAAAAATTGCAATGCAAAATTTTGTGTTTTTATACATGTTTTATTAAAATTATACTTTTGTTAATGTAGAAACCGTTTATTAATTAATTACCGCTTATAACTGAACATTACCATTTCATATGGAAACTTCCGCTCTTTGTGACCCTTCTTAAGAGCTCAATTACGTAAGGAAAATTGCAGTTTCTCTCGAAATTCAAGACGAAGACCTTTAAAGTAAGCTTTATTACGACCTACCAGTGTCAAAATATCGTTATTAAATTTGACTTTACGATATTATATATATGTTATAGTTTATCTATAAGGAAGTTCTGACTTATTCGTACCAAACACATAACCAAAACTGCAATAGCTACAGATTTAAAATTTTATCGATTCAATCATTTTTTTTAACGTAAAGACGCATTATGCATTTTTTTTTTGAAAAATAATTCTAAGTGGAGCAATTCATCATTTAAACTTTTTCCATCCGGAAGATGTTATTGTATTTTTATAACACCTGTTCATTATAACAAAATCATAACTTCCCAACAGCTATTAAATAAAAACAAAATTATAAATAATTATTGAATTGGTTATATTGATTTCTATGGTAACGGTTTAGATAAAAACTTAATGAAGAGATATTTTGTGGGATTCACACACGTAGTATACAGTGATTTCCACAAGTCGTTCCTAAATTCTTTCTACATCTTAAGAAAGTACTTTCATTTTTCAACGTAAAGACGCACTAAGAAAAACATTTTTTTGAAAAAATAATACTAAAAAGAGCAATTCACAATTTAAAGTTTTTCCCCGGAAGATGTTATGTTTATTTTGTTAACACATGTTGAGTAGTAACAGAAGTATAACTTCATCAATAGTTATTAAATAAAAACAAAATTATAAATAATAATTGCATTAGTTATATTGGTTTCTATGGTAACACTTTAGATAATTGAACTTAATAAAGAGATATTTCTTGGGATTGACACATGTAGTGAGCAAGAGTTTCTCAAAGTCGTTTCAAATTCTTAATGCTCAAAAAGAAATAATCATGACATTATTTCTTAATATATCATAACATTAAGAAATAATCATAATCATTATGATCGGAGATCTTTTTAAAATGTCGGATTGTACCACGAAGGATAGCACTTCAATGGTTACAGCAGTAACTAATAATTAAAAAAATAAATGTACTACAAAATATGTAAGGCACAAACACAAGGCTGATATTTTCAATTGTTATTGAATTCACATGTGTATGTTCAAATATGACAATACAAAAACCAGTCTGTGTATATGAATGTGTTCTTAAACAACCTGAAATAAGTAAAACTGTTTGAATGTTTTGTCATGCTGTACGTGCTATTGTGTGCAAAAATGTATCTAAAAGTAATAAACTACGACAAAATGCATTAATAAAGAACTACAACTCTGTAAAACTAAGTAAGAAAATTAGTAGAGATATAATTAAAACAAGAAATATTATTCATAGAGTTTTTACGTAGATCTAAAAACAATCAAACATTGTTAGTAATACTCGTAAAAAGTGATATAGAACAATAAAATATTTGTTTCATGAATTTTAAGTTAATTGTTACATCACTGTTTTCTAAAATATAATACACTACAAAGAGCAACAAACTACTGCAAGTATCTCAGTTATACAGAATGTATACAAGCTAACAAACAAATTCATTTTAATTAAATGTTTGTGGATTTAAAATGAAGCATTAAAATTCTTCTCAGTCGCTTAAACTGGCTCACTAACTCGCTCGCTCTCTCCCTTGCTCTCTCGTTCGCTCACTCATTCGCTTACTCACTCATTCGTTCATTGGCTTAATCACTAACTCGCTTATTCGCTCACTCGCTTACTCACTCACTCATTCGTTCACTCGCTCACTCACTCACTCGCTCACTCACTTAGCCGCTCACTCATTCATTAACACACTCGCTCACTCACTCACTCGCTCACTCACTTAACCGCTCACTCATTCATTAACACGTTCGCTTACTCACTCACTCGCTCACTCACTTAGCCGCTCACTCATTCATTAACACACTCGCTCACTCGTTCACTCACTCACTCGCTCACTCTTTCAATCAATCACTCGCTCACTCATTTACTCACTCACTCATCACAAAATATCCTTAACTATGAAGTCTACAAACTGTAAATTAGGCAGTTATGTTGGTCTTAGCTTCTAGGTGCCCGCTAGGAAACAGTTTAAAAAATCGTTAAACATAGTTACACCATCATAATCTTCATTAATGTCTGCGTACACTGGTAAACTTTACAATGTAATTTAAACTTTCAAATTACATTGAAAAAATGAACCCTGTACGTCGTCAAAACAGTTTCTTAATTTCAACGTATTTTGAAAATTCAACACTCAGACTTACGCAGTTTTTAACGCTGATTACGATTATGACACCAGATTTTCAAGAACAACTTTTAGAACAAAAGAATATTTGATTTTTGAAACTGTTCAACGAATTTCGCTCGTTAGCAAACTTACAAAAACTGATTTTTACGCCAAGGTTAAATCACATCGGACTAAAATTGCGAACGGAATATATATATATATATATATATATATATATATATATATATATATATATATATATGTATATAAACCCTTGACTGCTTTAAATTGTTTCCTGTTCACTTACTAATAATAAATTTCTTTTTATTTGAGTATCAGTCTTCTTCTCCGACTAAATTTGTAGTAAACCGATTTTAAGCCGTTTGTTGAGAAACTATTCTGATTTACTAGTTTTGTTTACCTTAATTTTTCAAAAATCTTTGTTTTAAATAAGACTTGTTTATATTTAACAAATTATTAAATGTTTGTGACGAACGCTTTTAATTTTTAATATTAGATTATTTAGCGCATACTGAATTTAATTATTGATCGCGTCAAAATCAGCTGATGCGCAAAGAATTCATTATCCTGGTACACTTCTGCGCACGATATTTTGCAAACTACAGTACACGTAATGAAATCAGGAATTACTCTGTTGCCAAATGGAATCGGGAAAGGCTAAGCAAGGTAACGGAAATGGCTCGCTTCCAGGCACCATTTGGCCATATTCACAATACAGTGTTGCCAGTTCGTGCCTGAATTAGTGATTCGCAACTTTTGCCTTCTTCATACGCACAATGGGGCCTATTGACGAACATTTGTTTTCAATAAAAGCGGCTGCAACATTCTCACGTTTGCGCAAATTCGTACAATAATCACCTACTTGAATCATAGCAAAGACAAAAGCAACGTAAATAAATACACAGATTGTTTGGTAAACCATTTTAAAATATTGTCAAATTAAAAAAAAATTAGATAATTTTCTGAAGAAGTTATCAGTTAATTTTCTACTTTTGGTTGAAGAGTGTTTCAGGTATTATAACACCTCAATGTGACCAATCATTTTGAAAGTCTCTTAGTGAAAGTGAAATGATTTTGGTAAATTGTGGCTAATGAATTTGTCTATCCCATTATGGTGTCGAAACAAATTCAGATTTTAAAATTTTCTAACAGCCGCGTTACAAAGCTGTCTAGCTTACGTGATGGAAGAGATATAAAAAAAACGTTTTCTTAGCCATTTTGAAATTCTGTTTTCAAAATCTTAAAAACTGATTATATTAGCATTTTAAACTTTCGAACTACAAGGGAAATACGAGTAGTTAAATGCAATTTTTAATTTCGATCGGTTTTAAAAATTAAAAAAATCTAAAAATATAGGTTTTTAATGCTGATTACGGCTGTACAATCAGATTATCACAGTCTCTTTTGACTTTGTTATTATTTGTAAATACCACAATTTTAAAACTGTAGAAGGAATTTTTACTAGGTATGGAATTTTGTTCAAGATATTATAAAAGACAATT
Source organism: Callitettix versicolor (assembly GCA_022606455.1). Classification (NCBI taxonomy): domain Eukaryota; kingdom Metazoa; phylum Arthropoda; class Insecta; order Hemiptera; family Cercopidae; genus Callitettix; species Callitettix versicolor. Next base: position 54,837,098 of record CM040185.1, read on the forward strand.
TTTGTGCCAATTTTAAAGCAAATCGATCCAAAATTGCAAACGTGAGAGTGCGTACTACACACACGCACGCGCGCGCTCAGATGTATGTGTATATATACATATATAAAACGACTCCTTCTCAAAAATGTTGGAGAGGTTTGAATCTGTGCTCATTTAAAGGTCCCGTGTCTGAATTGACTAACTTATTCTCTAAGAATGTAAATTTATCCCACCGCTACTTTGATATATGTTTACAGATCGTAGACAAATTTTATTTATATGCATATTTTTTTGTCTTCAAGATAAGTTTAAAACGACATAGCTTACACTAAGTGTTATTGTTTGTAATATTAGATTTATAACCACAAGAAATATTTTTTTTACCAAAATATAGGATATTACTAAAACTTACCACTAATATTATATCCCGACTGTTACAGTACTCAACCAGGAAAAGTTTAAAACTTGTTGAGGGATTTCCATACTTATAAAAGACATTGGGTAGGTACGGGAGCGTATATTAGAGAGTATAAGAGTATATAATGTTTTTTAAAGAAAGAAATCACTGATAAAAAAGACAAATTCTTCCAAGGAGTATTTAAGCTACTCTTTGGAATTCTGTTTTACTTTTAACTTCAAAGACAAACTCTGTAGTTAAACATGAAAGTTGTAAATAAAAAAAATAACTCAAAGAATATTTAATAAAATCATTTCTTTTGGCAGCTTCGCAATAATCATAAATCATTTTGCATATTTAGTAAATAAATATAAAATATAATAATAATAAAATATATTTAATAAATTAATATAGTTAATAAATAATAATCAATTAGTGTTTACAAAATTAAAAACACACTATTTAATGTCAGTCTAATCAATTGGAGAGAGAAAAACATAATCTAACTGAACTAATGCGAAACTAACAACTAAATAATAAAAAACTAGAACAGTATAAAAATATCGATAAAAACTATTACAGAAAAAATGCAAATACAAAATATTTATTGTCAATTTGGTTTAAATTATCTTCTATTGTTGAAAATAAATCACCATTTCTTTGCTTCGACTATTCTCTTCAGATCTCGAACATTCAGTTCCATCTGAAGGTAGCTATAGCCTAGTGAATAAAAAGGAACAAAAGATTTTATTAAATAGTACATTAACCAAAGTCTTTGGTTAAGTTAGAAATCCTGGAAATTTAACTATATGGTGCTCTTCTTTACAATGGGTATTTAGTATTGTTTACTGAATTTTTCTTAATGTTTCTTTTTTTAATCAAAGGAACACAGCCAGCTGCATTTTTTATGTTTTATGGCTTTACATTTAAGGCAGGAGTTCTTAGTAACGGCCAGTTTCCTTAGAACTCGAACCTGTGCGCAAGTTGAAATATTTTTTTTACCTTTTTTTTAGATACGGTTGTTTTTTTCTGTGTGTTGAGTTCTCAAACGTAAATGAAAAACACAGGAGAGATTTTCTCACTGTAGGAAGGAGGTTCTAAATATAGTGACGCCTTTAATTGTGAAATAGTTGTTTTAAAGATGCTTGCTAACTTTACAAAGCTACAGTCGGAAAGAAATAAAAGCGCCACCTATATCATCCTCAGAAGAGAAGGGGTTGTTACTGGCATCAAGTAAAGGCTTTAGAGTAAGTCGGAACAAGAGTGGCTACTCAGGCCGGTGAAGGAACCACTCCAAGCCGTACCGAACGGCTGATTCGGGAAAATATTTGGCTGTTTCGTTCTGTTCCTTTCCGTACATCTATAGAAACCGCGCGAAACTTGCTTGCCGGTGGAGTGTCAACATACACTCTTATACCGGATAGTGTCTTATTCCTTTCGACTTTCAACTTTTTTTTATTGGGGATTCCACATCTTTGTACATCGGGCATAAAGTGTCGACAATCCCAAAGACACTTCAGCTGTTTGTAAGTGAAAACAGTTTATTGTAGGTCGGCGGTCAGTACGACAATCACCGGAACTAATAAGGGTACGTTTTATTATTGCGGTTCCATCTTGGTTCTGTACAAACACAATTGTATTATCGACCTTTTTTGCGTGATGTTCAAAATACACTGGTGATCATAATACGCTGTTATAGATTTATCTTAAACTTTACAGGAAACGTTGAAGTAAACATTATTTATAATATTATTGTTCGCATGTTTAAACAAAATTGTCTTATTTCACACACTACTAAGCGTAAAACTTATTAAAAGGCGCAGCCAGGATTCTGCGCAGCCTGTTCGAATTGGTTTAGCCGCATCTTTACGGAAGTAGTAGGACCACCGTACTCAAGTGCAAGCCAGTACAAACCACATGACTTGGAGAACGTGTGAACAGTAGAGTAAGATAAAGAGACGGAAAGGGATATTAATCTTTTCCTTTCGTATTTACTCTGTTAGACCTAGTGACCAGCAAACGCAGAGCGGAGCGGACTATGCATTCAAAACTGAAGCTATTGTTTTTCATGTTAAGTGCGGCATTTAAAGTGAAGCGAATCACAGCGACGCCGCTTAGCTCCGCACTTACACAACAAACAATAGGTTCATTTTAAAATTTCGTCGTTCGCTCTGCTCAGCGCAACTTCTTTAATCTGACAGCGCAATAAACTGCAATATTGTTGAGTCTAGCTGTAAACGAAACTCATAACGCTAATATAAAAATCTCTCAAAAATAATAAACACATGCAGCACACATTATTGTAGTAAAGAATACAATGTTTACCAAAAAACTTTACCCAAAACCCAACATGCAGTTCGAACTGTAGTTTCATTCACTAAAAAAATTACAGTAGAAATTGAGAAAGAGAAAGAGAGAAAAATAGTGCCAAGATAAGAGAAAGCGTGGATGAACTATCAGCGAGCTTTAACCACCTGTAGTGACGCAGCCTTGGTGATGAATACGCCATTTCTCATTCTCAATTTCTCTGCTAGATGGCACTGTAGGTTCCGACAGGGGGCTGCAACAAGTAGAATTTGATTTTTTTCAAGTTGAATTAATGTTTTTTTTAGTACTGTGAGTGATGCATGAATATATGGTGAAAAAAAATTGAAATGAGTTTTGATTCAATTGCCGAAATTAAAAATAAACTAATCGAGATAAATGCACATTTATTTAAAGAAAATAATTTTATTATAATAAATTTAGATTACAAAGGGTGATTCAATAAGAAAGCTAGTTTTAAGTGTTGGATAAAGTACTCTATATTTACAAAATGTAACATATTTCAACAGCAGTACAAAGGATACATATGCAAACATTACTTAAGACAAATTACACCTGGTATAGAGGGTGTGATAAAAAACTAATGCAATTGTGTCTGTACAACTACATTATTGATCAAATCGTACAATCTATTAAAGTTCTTCAAAATAGGTGCCTTGAGCAGGATGTACTTCTTCTAGGTACTCCACCATACGCTTCCTAGAAGGCGGTGACTGGAATGTCTTTAAGAGCACGTGTCGTCACCTTTTGGTTGTCCTCAATGGTATCAATTCGGCTCCCCTTCATCTTTTTTTATGCGCAGAAACAGGAAGGAGTTTGACGATAACATGACGGGGCTGTACGGCGGCTGCGGCAGCGTTGCCAGGTTGCACTGCGCTAGGAACTTCCCAACCAACAGAGCAGTATGTCACGGCGCGTTGTCCTGATGAAGTGGGCATGTGCCTTGCCGAGGTTGTAGGCTGCGTTTACTACCTCGGCCGTTCCTTGTGGTACGAACTCCGAATGGATCAAGCCATTTGCGTTGTGTTGACGGCCGTCCAGAGAGGGCTTCATCAGTAAGCTGTTCCCGGCCCTCGTTAAATTGTTTTAGCCACCTGAAAACTTGTAAGATATGGCAGACTCCCGGCAGGTCTTTTTAATCAGTTTGTAAGTTTCAGCCAGAGGGTTTTTGAGTTTTTAACAAAACTTTATTGCATAGCGTTGCTCTAAAGTTGACTGCATCTTGAGCGACGACACAAGCACTGAACGATATGAGCACTGTTTGTTTACGGACACAACAATACTGACGCTTCCACAGCTTTGAGCGGATTGCTGGAGGTAGCGCTGGAAAGCTTAAATCCCCTCCACCATTTCTTGCCTTTGGAGTAGCAATCGGGCCAACAGGAGCATCAGGAAACAACCAGTTACATTACTTTTTGATCACAGCCTGTTTGTCCTCGATTTGGTCGATTGCATTACATATCTTTTCTTTTAGTTGTGGAATTTTTCGAGAATTATTTTTATAAACTTGGGCCTAAACAACGCTATCGTATCGTGTGAGGGGTGGCAGGTACCACTATTCTGTTAGAACCATAATTGCTCAATAATCAAATTATTAAAGTAAGAAAATACAAATGTTTTAACCATATTGCTATAGCATTTGTTGTAGTCTTCGGGAGAAATATTGGAATTCCGGGCGTCTACCTGGTCGGCCGAAGACTGATGAGGCACTTCTTCGCTTCAGAATGGTGAGAAAGTAAGAAGTTCGTTTTTTTAAAATTTGGCCAGACTCTTCCTATTTCCTCCCGAGCAAGTTGTTGTGTCTTGTAAAGTAGTTCCGGGTATAGTTGTTCTGTGTGGGTGGTCCTCTTCGATGTTCTGCCGAACAACGATTTTCGACCTGTATTTATACTCGAAATTACAAAAAGAACCACAGTTTCTCAGAAATCCATTGTAATGGAGAAAGAAGGCACCAATCAGAATGAAGGTTCTGTGTACGGGAGATGCAATATGGTGCGCCGGCGGTGCGTAGGCCTATATTAGACCTGAGATACGCGAGCACTGCGAATCAATCAGAAGCGAGTATTGGTTGACAGGAGTTGTGAAATGGGTTCACAGATGTAGGCTATTTGAAAACGAGGAGAGAAGTTCGGGAATTTAGCGTGTATGTTTTTCAGTGTTAATAAGCGGAACTAGTTTTTAACTCAGTTCCTGCTCTTCAGGCTATGACACATTGTTTATTCATTGTCGTGACATTTCCATTCTCATCTTCAAAAAATGTATGGCCGTGATGACCCCACCAGCCCAAGATCCACAGTTACTTTGTGGACTCATTATATTGCGATGGGTTACGCAAGGATATTCTGCCCACAAATGCGACAGTTTTGTTTATTAACGCAGCCGTTTGAATGGAAATGTGCGTCACCAGAGAAGATTTTGTACGCCTGTATGTGGAGATCCTTTGAATCTTTGGGCAATACCCAACTGTTGCCCAACGGCGTTTTGTGGACTCACGGCAAAACACTGTCGCGTACAATTCTAATCAGAACACCTGGAACGATGTGCACTGTTGCTTTCATGTCTGTAATCGGACCTGTGGTCTCAAATTTTACCAATATCCTACAAACTGTTGACTCATTAGATGCATTATAACGACCCAGCATCCGTACGAAGCTTCCTGTGTAACAGTCGCATGTTTGTTTTTGTGTTTTCCCAAATAATGTCAGTTGTTCCATTGTAAACCATTATCTGAAAACTAACCTCAAAAAATACTAAATTAACAAAGATATAAATAAAACGTTGCAATGGAAACAATGCAATAAAAGCTTGCAATTTAAAATGACGTTTTTATTGAATTCACGTTCTTGATTTACGACCGCAGGATAAGCTGATCCATATTGATTTATAATATACAGTGAAATTAGGTTATAATGTTTCCGAAAAAATACTTTATTTACGAGTGATGTTATTAAAATACATTTTAAAGACTAATAGGCAATAATAACTAAAAATAATATCGCTTAGTTGATTCTTTTCACCACTAGTTACGTTCAAATATCAAAATAAACTCAAATATTTTTATTTGAAATGAGTCGTTAAAATGGTACGGACAAAGGCTATACAAATAAAAATAGTTTCTGTACTTTAAATATTACAGTAAAAAGAAATTCAAATTTTTTTCAAATAAATACAAAAATTAGATGTGTAATTTTAAAATCATATTTGCAAAAACGTTTTGGACCAAAAAAGTTTCGTTTAATAGAGGCCTATATATGTTTCTAAAAATATCACTATAATATGCGTACGGTAAATGGTTTTTACTTCTTCTAAAACTTAAATTCGAACTACAGTTATGTGCGTGGCGACGGTGCATTTTTAAACATCCAGAGTACCCACTTTCGAACTTATATTTTGAAGGGAGAGTTCTGAGAGCCAGCAATAATCCGCTTATTTAGGAAAATAAATACGAGTATAACAAGAGTGCTCCACTTCTGGAAAAAATATGAGATTCTATTGAAAAATATTTGCAATATTTGAATAAATCGCCTCTTTCCTACTTACTTAATATTTATAAAGTTGTGTTTAATTAATTATTTCTGAATTTATAAGGTTTTTTTTCAAATTACATAAAAACAAATATTAATGCAAATTCTTTTCGGTCTATATTTTGTTTATACAAGCATAGGTCTTAGAATTGTCTTTCTCTAAACACAGTAACACGGAAGATTGTCTCACATTTACTGCGCCCGATTTTGGTCGAAACTAACAAAATTGGGGACACTTTCATCAACCTTGATCGCTACAATTTATAAGTAATACTGTAAGAGCTGGATGATGGAAATGAATGTAATTATAAAAATTAGAAATATTAAACTAAAAATATTTTTTACTTTAAATTTTTTTTGAAAATCTTAAAACGAACCTTTTAAAATTTCAAATCACATTAAAAAATACGACAACGAAAGAATAGGCTAAAATATGAAGTAACGCAAATTAAGGTAGTAAAATCAGATTCGTGAGGACCGTTATTTTGAAGTTTGTAAACATATCTTGCCGATATAAACAAAATGTTCCCCGATATCAGGCTAACAAAATCGATTTTGCCAAGTTTGGATCAAATTTAATCAAACTTTAAAACGCTAGGTTAAAACACACACTAATATAAAATATACAAGTAGTTTCTGATAACCTCAAACCGTTTTAAAAAACATTTCTCTTATTGAACCAAAAATAACAATCGCGTATCATGTTTTGCTCTTTCTATTTATTTTATTACGATAATTTGATTGAAAATACGAGAAAATTAACTAAGCTAGTTTTTAACAACATAACCTAAAACGTATTGTAGCCTATCAGCTGTTGAATGAAATCAGCTGATTATTATATTACGAATTAATATGAAACAACTGATCTTTTACTATAACATAGCTAGTTTGGATAAGCTAGCGTCCTTAAAATGGACAAAAATATTACATATTTTTTATATTTATTTATTTTAAGGCGAAAAGCACATTGAGGTTATTATCTAAATATAAGTGTGAGTGTAAAGTTTTAAAGTCGTAATTGCAGTGCTGTAAATGTAAGTGTGTGTTAGACTCGGGTACCGCGAGGGACGTCTAAATCCTCTCAATAGGTGTAGTTAATCTGCATCCCACGTTGGGGATCATTAAATAAATATCAACATATTTATTTAATGTTGAAAAGTAAATGGTGCCCTAACGCATAACGTTACTGTATCAATTCTTAAACATTCTGGTTAAAAGCTAAAGGAATTAAAGATTTCTGAAGCGATGCTTTTCATGTTAGCTTTGGCGAAAGGAGAAAATAGAAAAACAGTCTGTCGAACGAAAGAATGTAACTGAAATATGAAACGAACGAACACACATTCTTTATCTTCCAACTTTTACAGTACACACATATTTTATGAAAACGTTGTGCTGTTGTGGTTTCGGTATTTTTTTTTTTTTTTTAGTTGAAGAACACGTACACGTTTTAACCGTTTATAATACATTCGACATTAATAAAAACGTTTATAATAATTGTTGTTATTATTTCTAGTTTTAACAACATAACCTGAAACTTATTATAGACTATCAAATGTTGAATAAAATCAGCTGATCGTTATGAATTAATATATAACAGCTGATATTTTATTGTAACTACAGTAAATAATACCTAAGTAGGTTCACGTATTTATTTATTCAAACAAAACAAGATATTTGTAAATATATCTTCAAACTAATTATACATTCTGCAAAGACATCATTAAGAAAACTGTCGCTTCTGTCGGTACCTCTCCGAGTTCCACACGTGTACTTAAAAACAAATCAAACAATCAATTTATACAGATTTCAACTTTCGTGAATTCAAGACAAAATAATTGCTGCACGCAGCTGTCTCGCTGATGTCTCCAGAGAATTTCCAAACAAATTCTTTCACCATATCCACTGTTTCAAACTCTGATTTTAAAATCAACAGAATTAAAATCTGCATATATTAGCATTTTTAACTACAAAATTGCTTTTAAAATAAAAAAAGTAACTATAAATTATTTATACTAAATTTTTTTTGAAAAGTTAAAAGGTTTTGTAAAATTTTGAAATTTGATTTTGAAATCAAATTTTCAAAAATATTTCATACGGAAAATTTACGCATTTTGAAATATTTAAAATGGCTACTATTTTGAAACTGTTTAAAACATTTTACTGACTACGTAATGTGTCGAAGATTGGACAAAATAAACTCTTAAAGACTCCCCCCTCAAAGGTGATCTACAGTTCAGGATAGGAGTTAATTACATGATCACAGATTCTGATTAATCCACTATAGTCATCCCTGTACCTCATTTTGTAATAAAACCTGAAAAAATGACGAAATTGTCGATTTTATGGGTTCGTTTTTTCAAGTTGATTGTTACCTTTTGGAAATTTACTTCTATCACGTCAGCGAGCTAACTTTGTAGTTATTTCTGAGCTAATCTTTTGTCTTAAAATTTCAGGTAAACAGCTGATAATTAACATAAATAATATAAACCAGCAATTAAGAAACAATAGTGTAAATGAGCCTTTTGTACACTTTTAAAAAAAACCTCTACAAAAAGTGACAGTTGCAAATGATTCCGACTAATGTTCGACATTATACTGCAATGCTGTAACATGTAGCGATTGTTTCCAAGCTTTCAAGTTTTTTAGTTATAACCAACGCAAAATCTGAATAAGTTAGCTTTTTAAATTGCATTGAAAATACGAAAGTGAACTCTGACCGCCATCGAATTAAACTTCTTAATTTCAAAGGATTTTAAAAGTTAAAAACGCTAATTTATGCAGTTTCTGAAGCTGACTACGATATGAATGATAGATTCAAAATTATTTAAAACTAAAACGTAATTAGTCTCTTTTTAAATATTTGGAACAACAATAGTTTTGAAACTGTTTAACAAATTTCGCTCGTGAAAGAAATTGTTTGAGATATTAACAAAAGAACTATTATTACGATCCACCATACATTCACACCCCCCCACACACACATACACATACACACAAAATAACCAGCAATATATATATATATATATATATATATATATATATATATATATAGACTAATGTGTGTGTTGGCGCGCGCGCGTGCAAGCTACTCTTACCGCACTTAGATAATATATGTCCTCAAAATGAATTAAACATTTTAATTTACGCTATGTTGAACTCTGATTACAAAGGAAAAATCAGATTTTCAAAAATAATTAAATACAAATTTCACTAGTTTTAATATTTTTTATGGCCGCCATTTTGAAACCGTTGAAAGATTATGCTGTTTAACGAATTTGTCTAAGCTACTACCAAAATCAATTTTTTTTTACCAAGTTTGAATCAAATCGGATTAAAATTGCGAATATAAACGTGTGTGTGTGTGTGTGTGTGTGTGTGTGTGTGTGTGTGTGTGTGTGTGTGTGTGTGTGTGTGTGTGTGTGTGTGTGTGTGTGTGTGTGTGTGTGTGTGTGTGTGTGTGTAAACGACTCCCTGAAAAGTGATCTAGAGGTTAGTATCGGTTCTCATTTTATTGTGCCGGGTCTGGGTCTTACCATGATGATTAATCAATTAATTTGTAAAATTTTTCTCGTTTTATTTTGGAACGGGTATCAAGAAAAGAAGTTATTAAGTGCTTTTTAATAGACTCAACATTTAAGTTTTGTAACAATTTGCAGTAAGACTTGCCTTTATGTTCTTATAATAAACACTTTTAATCTGGTGTACAACTTGACCTCTGCTCCCATTTATCAAGTTCTCCTGAATCCGTTCTGTAAGTTCCTTTTTAAGTGATAAAAAAATGACAGTTGCTTCAAAAACTACATATCTAGGTAAAGCACTGATCTACAAAGTTTGAAACAGTAAATGTAGTTCTGATATTTTTGAACATTTTTTATAAAGTTGAGTTTATAATAACGTGTTTTTAACCAGCGTGTTAATATTGTCAATGAAGTGGTGTTGACCGCTTGTAGTTAGTTTCCTGGTAAGTTACGTTTGATAGGACATTGTACAAGTTATGTTCAGTAATTAGTAACTATTTGTACACACGACGGTAAGCAGTGTTGCCAACGTGACGGCTGAATAATTTGAATCTGAACACGAAACCTTGTTGTCAGTTTGTACGCGAACAGGAAAATTGTGCTGTTTTTATGCAAATGTTTTCATGTCGGCAAATGTCGTACCATGTGCTCGCCTAGTTAACATTTGTTTGTGAATAATTATACTAATGGTTATTATCTATTATCGCGATAAGTTATTTAGCTGACGTGATGGGAGCGAATTTTCAAAGTTATTACTTTTATCGTAACCTATTTTACAAAATATGATTTCACATTCATAATCAGAATTCAAATGTTTACATATTGGCATTTTATACTTAAAAATTGCATTGGAAATACGAAAACGAAACCTGACCACTGTCAATTTAAATTTCTCATTTACAACGTATTTTAAAAATTCAATTTTAACGATGTTTACTATGGTAAAATCAGACTTTCACAAATATTTTATTAATTTTAAGAAATTTAAAATGCCCACCATTTTGAAACTGTTGAACGAAATTTGCTGGTTAATGAATTTTTCCAAGCTAGTACTAAAATCGAATTTTTCGCCAAGTATGAATCAAATGGAATTAGAATTGCTAGTGTAAACGTGTTCATATTTATATAAATTTCAAGATCCTCACAAAGTGATCCAGAGGTTAGTATCAGCTCTTATTTATGGGAACTGGGTCTGGTCTTACCATGACGACCCAATTTAAACTAGCTAATAATGTTCACACTGAACGAACCACGTATCGTGAAACAATCACCGGTTAGAAGGTCAGTTGGTTCCAAAAACGTTGTTCTTCTTAAATTTGTAAGAGAAATTATTAAGAACTAAAATATTTGACTGATTCCGGTAATTATGATATGCATGAATGTTCAGTAAATATTTCGTTTATGCACTTAAATAGTATTTTTCGACAATCAAGGCGCCTTTCACGTCGATTTCCTCCATCAACGACGCACAATAAATGCACAATATTATTGCGATGTTTTAGAGGCCGCAAAACAGTCTTTTCGTAGGAAAAGGAAATCTAAACCGGCGAGAAACGTCATTCTTCTTCACGATAATGCCCGACCACATTCGGCGAACGCTACGAGGCTTAAACTCGATCAAATTGGCTGGGAACCAATGGAACATCCCCCATACAGTCCAGACTTATCACCCTGCGACTATCACCTGTTTGGGCCACTCAAAGAGGCGCTTGGAGGCCAGCGTTTCGAAGACGATTCTGCGGTGGAGACCTTCGTGCTCCAATGGCTCAATGAACGCCCGAGAACTTTTTACGAAGATGGAATTAAAAAACTTCCAATCCGGTGGGAAAAATGTGTTACTCGTGCGGGAGACTATGTAGAAAAATAAGTTGTATCAAGAATAATTTGTAAGTAAGCAATAAATTTTTAAAAAAATCAGTCTCGTTTATATTTGATCAACCCTCGTATATCCACAAGACTTTGTTTTCCCTCTCCTCTGTTCAAAAACCCGTTAATAATAAGCAAATTCTAGTGTTACTTACGCGAATTTCAACGCTTATTAGTTTTACAAAAAACTTATTATCACAAAAAATGTGGGTTACGAATTTAGCAGGTTAACAAACTTGCTCTAAATCTTACCTAAATTGAATTTTTGTGCAAAATCGAATCAAATCGGGACAAATTTTCGAATATTAGAGCACTAACAAACACACATACGCGCGCGCACACACACACACACACACACACACACACACACACACACACACACACACACACACACACACATATATGTAATGAACTATCATAAAATAGTAGTCGAAATCGACGATTATTTTAAGGCCTCGGGTTTAGATTTTACTATGATGACTAACCCCAATATCTCAATTTCCATTGAAAATTATAGCTACACTTTGACGATAGTATATAACAGGACAAGGAAGGAGGTTGAGGATATGAAACGCTCTAAAATTGTAAAATGTGGCCCCAGCTGTTGTTTTATGTTCGTAGCTAAATGAATACTTTCACTAATAAGTAGTTACATTTGTTGAAATAAAACTAACAGTGGCCTCTTGTAACAGTGGCGAGACAGTGGTCTCTTTGTACGAGTAAACTTCCCTTCGGCATCACAAATGGATTCAATCAATCTTCGTGCATCGTTAATTCCTTGAGCTCGTATTTCAATCAATGGTCCCTTATATTTTTAACGAAAACCAAAGTGTTCAAATCAAACACGAATGGTTCTCCTGAAAATTGTAATTTATGTGAGCAGTCTAACAAACAAAAAGACTTTAGAAAGACCACTATCTACAGGTTTCGATTTCAGAGACGTAATATGTAATGGACAAAAACATTGTTTTTTATACATTCAATTTATATTATATTACAATAATAATATATTATTTAATATAGTAACATATTATAATAAACAAAATATGCCTGAAAGATTTTGGACATAAATTGACCAAATATATCATTGAAACTGTTTCACACTCAATTCTCTTTTCACGAACAAATAAGTGAACCTTTTCCACATTCAATTCTATTTCCACAAACAGAAACCTATTCAAAAGCTATAGATGAAACAGAAATCGGCTACATTTCTGGAAAACAATTGAACAGGTTTTAGTAGAATAAAAAAAAAAAATAACTAAAGTAAGTGTTAAATATTCGAAGTAAACATAATTTACGGTTTGTGACTTGAGTCATAGATATAGTTATAAAATCTGAAACAATACATCAAAAAATGTTCTAGATGTTATGATCTATTTTAAACGTTAAGTTATTTGCGGGTATAAACGCTGGTGAAATAACATTTTTTGAAAATATCAGAAAAGTTATTAAAATTCAACAAATTTAAAATAGTCGATATTTTGAACCTGCTGATTGGATTTCGTGGAAACAAATCTGGCCAAGCTATTATAAAATCGATTTTTGTGTCAAGTTTGAATCAACAAAGTGTGAATTGAAGACTACTAACACACACACACACACACACACACACACACACACACACACACACACACACACACACACTCATTTCGTTTACAAAAACGGAACTCGTTTCAAAGCCTCGGGTCCGAGTCGTATTACAATGGCCGCTCCAATAATTTATTTTCCTATGGAAATTCGTTAGAAAATGGCTGCACACAAGTGCTACATTTTGTATAAATCATGCAGACGAATTGTCACGTAATATATGTATTTACGCCGGGAGCGATGCGCGAACACAATCACAAACATTCTTGTTTATTGGTTTCGCGTGTTTGTGTATTCTGCTCAGCCGCGGCCGTGTTTATCGCGGTAACTTTCGCGACTGTAAATTGTAACCAACGAAGAAAACGGAAAGCACTGGAAAACCGCTGCCTATTGTGTGGAAAGTGAACGAGGTACTTTGGTAAGTTACGTTTTAAGATGCTAAATGCTTCTTGACAACATAGAGCTGAAAGTGAGGCAGAGAGAGAGAGAGAGAGAGAGAGAGAGAGAGAGAGAGAGAGAGAGAGAGAGAGAGAGAGAGAGAGAGAGAGAGAGAGATAGATAGATAGATAGAGATAGAGAGAGAGAGAGAGAGAGAGAGAGAGAGAGAGAGAGAGAGAGAGGGGGAAGAGAGAGTGTGTGTGTGCGTATGTGCGTGCGTGCGTGCGTGCGTGCGCGTGTGTGTGTGTGTGTGTGTGTTGTTCATAATTATCGTCCAAATTCGTTTGAACTTTTGCGCAAATATTGATTTTTTTTTTAATAGTTTGGACAATATCTTTCATCAGTTTCAAAACTGTGGTTATTCCAAATTTTTAAAGACTCGTTAAGTTTTTCTGAAATTCCGATTTCCCCGTTGTACGCAGCTTTATAGACTGTGTTGGTAATTCGCCTCCATCACGTCAATGGTAATGCTTGTCGCGATTATAGAGTTTATTGAAATTGAAAACTACATGATCATAGCTTGGAAACCATAGCTACATGATAAAGTATTACTGTACACTGTCAAGCATTAGCTAAAATCATTTGCAATACAGATTTTTTAAGTGTATTTAAGGGAACCACCAAACCGTTCATAAGAGTTTTAACTAGAAATTTTTCCCACTAATGGATTTTCCCAGTTACTAACACATAAAAATTTCACTAATAAATAAGGCATTTGTAAGTTACTGATGTTCTACAAGAATATAATTCCATATACGACTGTTGAAAAAATATGAATCTTTCATTAGAAAATGTATTACGTGTATGTTTTCAGGATCAGTAGTTGCATAGATCGTAGTTTAGTTTCCGTACAATTTTACATTAGTGTAAATTTTGATCAAAAACCGTTGTAATAATTGTGTGGAAGTACTTTTTTATGTTTTTTTTCAACCGGAAAACTAAAAAAATCACATGACTAAAAATATGTTTTTTTATTAATCTTCTTTTATTTATTTTTGTTCGTAGTCACTAACGTTATTACCTTTTTATATCGAAACACTAAAGCATTGTTTTACTGTGTTAGTGAATTTCTATTTGAAAATGAACTGGAGCAGCAATTATGGTAACATAATCCTACAGAAATCGATTTTTTGTAGGAGCTTTTACAATTCGTTAACCAACACAATTCATATATATATATATATATATATATATATATATATATATATATATATATATATATAAATTCTAAAGTCATGTGTTTTATTAAATGTGTTTTGCTTTTACACCCATATATTTGCAACTGTAGTCAGATTTGCAAGTTCCTTAACCATTAAAATTCTTGCATAACTTTTTTTATCTTAAATGTTTTTGAAAATTCGTTTAAACCACCCGTAATCAATGTGAAAAAATGCATAAATTAGCAGTTGGCTTTTTGAATTTAATCAATAAAATTTAATTTCACGACGGTCAGGGTCCATTTTCGTCCAGTGAATCCAATTTAATTTTTAAAATGGTAATAGTCCTATAATGGTGGGATGAGAATTTCAAAGATGAAAAGTAGAATTTTATAAATTTGCTTTAGCGAGACAGCTGCGTGACGTAATTAATTTTAACTTTGCCTGCGACATTTGCCGCCGTTGGTATTCGTTTTCTGTACAAAAAACCAATTATCCGCTGTTAGCAACCGATGTATTAGAGTATCTATTTAACGAGCGATGCGTTGTGTTGAAAGCTACAAGCACGATATTTTTTCTGTGCACAGTTGGCAACACTCTTCTACTATAAAACTAAAGAGAAAGACCGAGGTCAATTTATCACTGCTGTTTTGGTGTCAGTGGTGAAGGTGTTTGTGTGCGTGTTATCAGTGGAACAGTTTGGCAAGTGAAACCGGTTTGGAAAAGGTGGCGTTTTCAATCTATTAAAATTAATATTTTTTTCTACTAAATAACAAAACATTATCTTGTTTAATAAAAGTTATCTATAAGGCATTGTTTAATTTAAAAAATATATTATTTTGTACAAACCAGATAAGTAATGTTTTTTTTAGGATCTTTACTTTCTTACTATACGGATTATATTACACTATATGACAACACGATTTTAATGGATATATCCATTTTCAGGTCAAAAATTTCTACAAAATATAGTTTTTACCAAAATATTTTATTGTGTATATGTTAAATTATTTAAATGTGTGTGTGTGTGTGTGTGTGTGTGTGTGTGTGTGTGTGTGTGTGTGTGTGTGTGTGTGTAGCAAATTCATGTTCGCAATTTTAATCAGATTTCATTGAAACTTGGAACGAAAATCGTTTTTGGTGATACCTCAAACAAGTTCTTCATGCATCAAAATTCGTTCAACAGTTTCAAAATGGCGACCATTTAAATTCTTAAAAATTGATAACTTATTTAAGTATTTTAAAAAATCCGATTTTACATTCATATTCGGCGTTTACAACAGTACAAATAGGCCTAAGTGTTTTAAAATTTATTCTTAATTCTGCTGAGTTTAGGCAATTTAAATTTACGGCTGTCAGGATTCGTTTTCATATGTCCAATGCAATGTTAACACTTTTAAATAATAATGCATGCAGGCTTTAACGCTTCTTTACTATGGGGAAATCAGAATTTCAAAAATTGGTTAGGGTGAAAAATATTACATTTAGAAATTCGCTTCTATCACATCAGCGAGATAGTAATGTGTGTTAGTACTGTACACAAAATTATTAGTTTTCATCATTTTTATTAGTATTTCAAGTTTGTCAGTTTAAGTTACACTTACAATTTCTAAAATATACTACAAATATTTTTTTCAATTTATCAAAAATAATCCAAACACTTACCGACAAAATATACGGATCACAGTGTCACAAAGAAACTGTCAGAGAACCTCAACAAGAACCGAAAACATGATGTATACTTATGATGTCAAATTTTCATCCAATATTTTGATAATTTGTAAGAGTCCGTAAGTAGTTCAAGTCAATCAAATTTGTAATTATAAAAAATTACGATTGGCATAATTGAATCGAATTGTAATACAAAAACTAATACAGAGAAAACATTTTTAAACTAGTTAAAAAAATAAATTTCTTAAAAATCATAATTCTGGAGGTCGATAAAATTTGTAAGTTAAATGTGTGTGTGTGTGTGTGTGTGTGTGTGTGTGTGTGTGTGTGTGTGTGTGTGTGTGTGTGTGTTGTGTGTTTGCGTGGATGGGCGCGTGCGTTTGCTTAAAAAAGTTCGTTATCCAAGTTCAACATTTCAAAAAAAGCGGAAATTTCAACACTTAAAAATCGATAATTTTTTCCTAACGTTTCTGAAATTATCTTTCATCGTCATAATCAAAGTTAAGAACTGCATAAATTAGAGTCCTGCATTTTCAAAATACGTTGAAATTAATAAGTTGAACTTTGACGGTAATGAGTTTCAAAATTCGTATTTTAGAGGAAATTTACAAATTTTAAATGCTAGTATATGAAACAAAAGTTTTAAAAATGTAAGATAAAATGAAATATTTTTGGAAATTCGCTTCCATCACGTCAAATAGACAACTGGGTGCCGTAATTGTATTATATTACAGAACACTAACCGTTATAATTCCAATATAATGCCGTAAAAAATTAGATGAATATTTCCTGGAGTCGAGGAAATGACCTTGACAAGTAAAGTTACTTTGTTATAAAAATAAATACCCTCACCTTTAACTAACTAACTGACATAAGTAGGTTAAATGAATGAATGACTTTCTAGAGTTACTATTGCACTGCTACCTTGTAGATCTATCGTGTCCCTTTTATATATTCCTAAGATATACAGCGCCTTCTCCAACGTTTTCTTCAAAAAGTCTACAATTTGGAGAGGGTTCAAGTTGGGTAGCACCGACACTTCTAACTGGTGACTTCTTAATTCATTATTGAAGTACTTGCAGATGTTTATTCTGCTAATTGCCTTTTAATTTCTTCACCTTACAGGCGGATTGTGCCCATTCAGCCAGATTGTTGTTGCGTGGTGAGTTCCTGTTAATTTCTAGGGCATTATGTCCTCCCACACAGAGCTCTGTATGCATTGGTGAGGCTACGGTACATTTGAAGGTCTCCAGACATCCCAGGACTTCATTTGATACACCACTAGACTGAGCGCAAGGTCGTTATAAACAATGGGGATACTAAATCCATCATCTGCTCATTTCAGCTACGTTTGCCGGCATCATAAGTAGTTAACAATCTTAACCTATTTGCAGTTTTTATACGGCATGTTTCTTGAAAATGAGCTATTGGACTGTCATTGAAATCTGCTAAAGAGATGTGCTTGTTTCTAACACAACAGTAAACATGCCAAAGTAATCTTTTCCCGTCAAAATCGACTTTAAATGTTTACAAAACAAACAAATCGTTAGAAAACTTCGGTTCGTTGAAAGAGAAACATCAACTTAATGCTCAAATTGTTGTCACATAAAACGAAACTTTATAATTCAAGTCAATGCAGCAAATTTGAACAAAAAGAAACGTTTATGGTTTCTGATTAAATCGTAGGAACAAAACAAATCCTGAATACAGCTCATTGATTTCATGTGTCATAAAAGTTTCAACGAAATATGATTTACCAATTTAAAAAAAAATATGTATATATTTTTTCAATTAACATTTTTAGTATACTCCGAA